>LWCA01000287.1:0-33633 GCA_001642005.1 Intoshia linei | reverse complement strand
TAAATTCTTTTGGTCCTTCATCTCTATCTATATAATTATCTCTAAATATCCGTTATTTTACGATTAAAGGTATTTTCAGATTTTTAGATTTGACAACACTACAGTTTACTTGATTGGTTGAATTTGAGCGATACCACGAGTTCTACACCTTATTTATACGTTTAGATCAAAACTGTTTGTTTACCATCTTTTTTGTATAAATCTATTGACGATTTGAATATTGGAACCTATAAAAGTACATTTACGGTAATTTTAATTTTAAGAACTATTGTATATCGTGTTGGCAAAAAAACGCTTCATATTTGTCACTGAATACTTTTTTTACTTCAGGGTGAACCTGTCAAATACATTAAAATTTGGAGCGCACCATAAATTTTTCTAAGAAAAAAATAGTGATAGTAGACTTATGATTCATAATATATTATTAATATTGATTGATTTAGATAAAATACGATTGCATTTTAAAAGACGCCTTACGTTTATTGGTGGATCAACGAATATCCTCTTTACCAATTGTTGATGATAATGGCAAAGTTGTTGATGTGTTCAGCAAATTTGACATATTTGTACTTATATGTTAGTATATAGTTTCATCGTTTATATCAGGGATTGTCAACGGGGCGATATCGCCCATTTAGGGCTATTTATTTTCAGAAAACTTATTTTTAAATTGATATTATAATTTTCTTATACATTGCATTAAACGTATAAAGCTACACGTTACACTAAAATCAAGGTTTTTTACTTGTTTTTAATTATTAGAGTCCATGATGAATATTTTTGGAGGGCGCGATAATCCTGCAATAAAAATCCTGCTAAATGAAAAAATTTTGACTAAGGGGCTTAAAAAAGGTTGAGAATCCTTGGTTTATAGTAACCTTTACTGCAGTGGTCCAGATTAAAATAGTGTGCGGACCCTCAATTCTAAAATTTATTTTTTGGATTCCAATGAAAACATGAAATATATAACATTTATGAAAAAATGAAAGGTTTTCCTCATAGAATTTGGTAAAATCGTGTTTTTCAAAAAAATATTGGAAAAAGGGAATATTTCCCTAAGTTAGATTGGTAATATTGGATTTTTTATTTTTGGTAATGGATTAAGAATTTGTTGTTCATAAGATTTGGTTAAAATCGGATTTTTCAAAAAAATATTGAAAAAAGGGGATATTTCCCTTTAGTTAGGTTGGTACAGAGTTGGTTACTTATATATGTACTTTTTAAATTTTCAGATTATACTTTTTACCAAACCTTAAAGACATGGGTTTTTTGAAACCAAACCGTTAAAGGATAATTGTTATAATTTATACATTATATATTAGAACCTTGTGGCGAGCAATATATTTACGTATCTATTTGTTTATAATACATTTACATGATTCTAGAATTGATATGTCTATAAATGAAGTGAAAAGGTTAAAAGTTATGGTAAAATTTTATTAGTCGACATTTATTTTTGTTTAACTACCCTTATTTTTTAAATCATTTATTTTGATTTCCAATTTAGAATCCTGAAACTGTATATTACATCAAAAAGTCGAATACATTATTAGCTGCAATCGATAAAATTTGTTTGTATGGGGTACAACATTCTATATTTTAATTTCAAAACTTTAATTTTAATTTAGATTCATCGACTTAACGTAATCGACGAGAACGAAAAGTTGGTCGGAATATTGTCGTTATCTGATATACTCAAATTCATAGTCTTAAAAAATCATGACGATCAATCCAGTTTTTTTTAATTTAATAAAATCATTAAATTTACCAATTACAATTCTTAACGACGTACATTCGTTTGAGCGACATAATCATCGATTTTACTAATTTATCATGTTGATTTTTTCACGAAATTTTAGTGGGTTTCTTATTCATATTTATTTAAGGTAACATTTTTTTTAACAAAATTTTTAAAAATGGTAGAAAAAAATATTCCATTCATAGAACTCTAAAAAGTGTTAGTCATTGTCAGAAACCATAAAAATATTATGATTAATTAACAAAATCGATGATAATGTCGCTGTAATGAATTAGAATTTAATTTTAAATATAAACAGTTAATCTTGATTCATTTTCAAATTTCTCGAAATTAATTCATAAATTTGATCCTGATTTAAAAGATGGTAATCGAAAAGGTTTGTAATATGGTGCAGAAATTGGTTCCACATTTCATCACAATCTATAAAATTTTTATTTTTTATCAGAAATGAACAGCAAGTTGTGTACATTTGCGAATCAGCAAAACATCTAAATAAGTTATTTAGTTATTAGTCCGTGTTTAATAACTTTTTTTCGGATAAATAATTATTCCACATGAGCATAAATTTTTTTTCATCGTTGGAAACATCATAAAAATCATTAATCATCTATGAAAATTATAAAATTTGTATTTAAAATATATTAATTTACAATTGTATTTAATTGTTTGATCCAATCAGTGGAAGATTCGTGCAATTGAGATTTTATTACTTCTGAGGCTGAAAGTTGACGGCAGGAAGTGGGGTTGTAGTAAACTCTAATGATTCAGTGGTATAATGTATATTAAAATTAAAAAAATCACCTATTATGATTTGGAATAATTTTAAAAACTTGATTCGAGTCAGTAAACTGAGATAATTCATAATTTAAGAGGGTTTTTCTAAAAATAAAATGTAAAGGCCTAATATATCCATGAATTTATTACCCTGATACTAATGTTTCAGTGTATGGAACAATTTGGTGTGGACCGTGATGAAACATTAATATATCTTTTGAATGAGGGTTTACTGGTAGGTGTTGTTGTGGGCCTTCATACGTTTCATCAATATATGATTTCAATTTTACTTTTATTCGGTATGAAAATGGAGAATCCTAATTGCATATATAAAAATTGAACGGGAATACTCAAAATGACATAATCATCAATTTTACTAATTTATCATGATTTTTTCAAGAACTTTTTGTGGGCGTCTTTAGGGAAAATTTTTCACTATATATATTTTTAAAAAATTATAAGATAATTTTTGGTCCAAAATTTAGTTAGGTTAGTTTTAAGGGAACAATTTTTTTACCAAATTTTAAAACGTTTTCATGATAATTTTTCGTCCAAAATTTTGAAGGGTTTTTAAGAGAACAATTTTTTTACCAAATTTTTAAATGTTTGTTATGATAATTTTTCGTCCAAAATTTTGAAGGGATTTTAAGGACACAATTTTTATTACCAAATTTTTAAAGGTTTCTATGATAATTTTTCGTCCAAAATTTTGAAAGGTTTTTAAGCGAATATTTTTTTTACCAAATTTCTAAAGATTTTGAAGATATTTTTAAATGTTAAAAATATTCCCTTAAAAATCCTACCAAATCTTAGCACCAAAATTATGTTCAAATTCTTTAAAAATTTAAAAACCCTACCAAATTTTGATCCCAAAATTATCTTCAAAATATTTAAAAATTGGGTGAAAAAAAGCTTCCCATAAAAAAAACCTATCAAATTTTGGTCTCAAAATTGTTTTGAAAATTTTTAAAAATTGGGTGATTAAATCAATATGATTAATTAGCAAAATATATGATTATGTCGCTCTAACAATACATGCTCAAATGAATGTTCGCCATTTAAAATATATAAAGGAGTCAACATTGAAATTTTGTTGAAAAAATTTCAAAAGCTGTACTCAATAAACTTATAATTATATTAAATTTATATCAATATAAATTACAGCGGATAGATTAAACGTAAACCAAGAATGGAAAAATTTCAAATGCTGCATTAAAGCAAAAATATTGGGTAGAGTTTCAAAGCACCATGGACAACGGTTATATGAATGTGTTTCGCTCACAAATTTGCGATTATCCTGCTTCAATTCGACAAATTCATAAGTTAATTTAATGTTGTTATCAACAGAATAAGCTAGAATTTGTTCTTCCTTGTCTAAAAGCATAATTTAAACATTATTAATTAAAATACTGTTGAAAAATTCCCAAACTATTTTGCCCAATGCGCCGTTAAATTTATTACTGTACATTTTCGACAGAGGCAAAAGTGTTGGGTACCGTTAATGTATTGTAAATGAAATAAATTTGTAATAACGAAATCGTACCCGGGCAAGGAATAAGCGAAAGAAGTGAATCAATTTCTTCATCAAACAACAATTGTAAATTGACAGTCCACATATCTAAATGAAATCATAAACGAAACTGAAAAATATAAAAACTATTTTTCGACATTAAATTGTACTGTCCACTTTTAAGACACGTGACATTTTTTAATTCAAAACAGACATCATTGTCAAATTGATCTACATGGATTTACAAAAATATACACAATGATACCATAATTTTCGTTACTTCCTTTAAGTAAATTATTGGTATATTTAGTTTTAAGCAACATTTTAATTTGCATACTTAAGGGCAACTGTACATTAAATTTTTGCCATTTAAGTGGAGAAATGTTTCGATCACTTGATGGAGCTATGCATGAACCAACGTATTTAATTATACGTTCAGTAGAATCTGTTCCAGTCACAAAATAAATTTGCAACTTTACATTCTTTTCAACTTCATAGTTTTTATCTTAAAAATTTCAAATCAAACCAAATTTTGAAATCAAAATATTACTATTGTTAACTTTGATATTTTTCACAAACAGTATAAAATGGCGTGAAATTGGCAATCTAAAAATTTATTTTTTAATTTCATTTTAAGAATTATCATCCCTACATATGAAAAAAACAGAATAAAATAAATATACGCTCGTTTGTTTAAAAATGATACAATGTCTTCTAATGGCTTTGGTTTATGTGTAACACTAAAAAGGATATTTATAATTAATTGATAGTGACTAATTGACTCAAAGTTTACATACCGTTTGGCTATTGCCTGTTGGGGTGTTGATTCTCTCACATATTGTAAATTACGATTCAATAATATTGGCTATATTTGAATTTATTGATATTGGCATGAATATACCGAAATGGCCATTCGCACACTCATTATTTTGTAAAATTCACATACCACTATTGATTACAATAAAATTTTAAAGTTTAGATATATAAACCTTTTATTCGTTCAATTTTCTTTTTAGTAACCATTATACTATTAATTTAATTGTTTCATTGTACAATATAATGCAGTCGTTTTAGTAACATACCAATAAAGTATATATTATAATGTATTCGTTTTAATTTATATACATTTCATTTCATATCTTTTAAAATGTCCCAAAAACACACGTTACCCGTTTCTAAAATTATTAAAGTATGTTTTTAAATTTATATTATACGGCTTTATGCAGATTTATACAGTTATTGTCAAATGTGGCCAATTATTTTTACAATATTAAAGTTGAAAATTAGTTGCAAGATGTTGATGAGGATGGCGATGTTACCAGAATGAAATCACGATCCGATTATAAAAAATATCAGGAATTGGACGAGGCCAGAAAAGATGGAGCTATGGCTCCACTCAAAGATGAACGAGGACAGTATGCTTTTATTTTGAATTATTTACTTTATATATCAATTTTTTAAAATGAACATTGAATGCTTGGGAAAAATTGTGGTGATATGAATATTGTCACGCTGATATTTTTAATTATTAAAGTTATGTCGCTCGCTTTGAAAAATGTGTCGCAGTTCTTGTATTGAGATTGCACTATAACCATTTCTTTGTTATTCAATGATCGCGATAGTTCTTATCGGTGTTAAAATTTGACTGTCTGTGTATAAATGAAAAGTTGAATTAAAAACTCACTATAAATAATAATTTAAATTTTACGCGCATTTTTTTGATTCTTTTTTTTTTTTTAATTATTTACAATTAAATTATTTTCTGTGCGTTGTTACAATGGTCTTAAAATCTACAATCTTAAAAATGACTCAACTAAAATACATAATGTATGTTACGTAGTGCGTCAATTTGTAAATTTCGATTTTGTAAAAGATTTTGTTAAAATTTTTTTTATATACAGTATTTTCTGTAATAAAGAGTCTTTATAACTCGCCATTCTTGGGATTTAGAAAAATTTAGCGAAATAGAGAATTTAAAACTATAGAAACAGCAGATAAAACCTTTAAATTAAAGGTTAAATTACAATAAAATGTAAATTGTAATACAAATTGTAAAATTTAATACAAAATAACAGTTAACTGTAAACTTATTTTGAATAATGGTTTTAAATTAATGGCGAGTTATAGAGTTGGCGAGTAGTGGGAGAATACTATATATATTTTTTAACCAAACTTTCCAGGGAGTATTTAATATTTTTTTTAACCAAACTGTAATGTATTTACACTTTAAATGAAGTGATAAAACAATTTGCACAAATCAAAAATCTTAACTTTGATTATTCAAAAAAAAAATTTAGAAACTCTTTTAAAGTTTGGTTAAAAAATATAGATATTATACATGTATTAACAAAATCTTTCACAAAAGCGATGATTTACAAATTAGCGTATGTAGTTTTTATAATTTTCAAAAATGAAATATCAAAAAATTAATTTAATAATAATATCTAAATAAAAAAACGTGGAGGTCGACAATGATACATAATAATTAGAAAGACATTTTAAAAAGATTATTTTTAATTAATTTAAAGTACTGGGAAGTTAGGTCTATTGTATTTGGGACCAACCCAAAATGACTGACTGTCGTATATTCTGATTATATTTATTAAACCAAAAATAAAATGTACTTGATATCACTAATTCAATATTTAGCGACATAAATCCACACATTCCAAGATACATGATGGATGCACCGTGGTATATTACTACTGGAGCACCAACATTATCGCACCAAAGACACTATGAACATGTGGTGACAATCGACGAAACTGATGAAATCATGAAAAAACGTAGCAGATTGAAACGACCACCTTCAACACATTATCGACCTGGGGCCTGTGAAAACTGTGGAGCAATGGGGCACACAAAAAAGGAATGCATGGAAAAACCTCGAAAAATATCTGCAAAATTTTCCAATAAAAATTTATGCTCTGACGATGGATACATTCCTACGGAAGTCGAGAAAAAAATTTACGATAATTTAAATTTTTCTGCAAAGAGAGACAGATGGAAGGGGTATGATCCTAGAATGTATAATGAAGTTGTAGAAGAGTTTGAAAGCATTGAAGAAACTCGTAAAAAATTAAAAGAAGATAAATTAAATGAGTCTGTTTTAAAAGCAGACGAAGAAAATGAATTTAATGACAAAAAATCTGACGAAGAAGTCGAAGAAACTGGTGATGTACCAGGACAAAAATTTGAGTCTAAAGAACGTATTACTGTTAGAAATTTGAGGATTAGAGAGGATACGGCTAAATATTTGTACAATTTGGATTTGAGTTCAGCGTTTTATGACCCTAAAAGTCGTTCAATGCGTGATAATCCTTTTGTCGGTACCAATAAAAGCGACGTCAATAAGAACTATTTTGGTGACAATTTTGAATTAGCGTCTGGTGATGTTCAAAATATGACTCAACAGCAGCTCTTTGCCTGGGAAGCTTATGAGCGAGGGACTGAAGTTCAGTTGTCAGCTGATCCTACCAAATTAGCTTTATTAAATAAAGCATATAAACAGAGGGTTAAACATCACAAAATTTCGTTATCCAAAGATATTATTAACAAATATGGGGGTGAACAGTATATGAAAGATCATGACAAAATATTGGATATTTCTCAAACTGATGCATATGAGGAATATGACAATACGGGTAAATTAATTAAGAGTTCCAATGTTACCAAGATTCTTTCTATTTACCCTGAAGACGATTATCATGGAAATCACGTTGTAATTTTTTTATTTTTAGATTTTATAATTTAGTGTTACACAACCCCCCCCCCCTTTGTGTCCCATTTCATACCCCATTAGTGGATTAGTTGCACTATTTGCTAGATCTAATACAATCAATAGAAAATGGGATCGAAGGGACAATTTATTTATACATATGTATAATAAATAAATATTAAAAAAAATTTTTATTGACCATTAAAACAGTAAAATTCATTCACTGCTCTAATATATTATATTATCTCATTTTTTTAAATATTATATTTTTTAGACTATATGGGGTTCTCATTATCTAAATGGCGAATGGGGATATAAGTGTTGTATGTCTACAATTTATGATTCGTATTGCACTGGAGAAGTTGGGATTGAAGCTAAGAAAGAATCAATTAAATTTCAAGCTTCAAGTAAAGTAAGTTTTGAACTACAGTATAATTGTAGTTGTAAATTTTATATTTTTTATATGATGGAATGCATTCCATTTTTTCTGTAGACTGATTCATCCAATATTGGTCAATAATTGGATAATAAAAATTATAATGGCTCATTGTATTTATCAATTAATTTTATTTTTAGTTGGATAAACAAGAATTAATAAAAAATGAAATTTATCCGCCAATTATTAATCCAAATAAAGATTAATTTAATGGTTATAAAACCTTGTAAATAGTATAAATACACTTTTATAATTATTTCTATCAGTTAAAATTTTATTTCAATTCATTATAATTAACTATATGACTGTTTTGTACAAAGTACAAAACAGCATCCTAACTGCGAGACTTGGAGACTTTTTTAATTCAACCGAAAAAATAAATTCAATAATAAAATCTCAACTTTCATTGACAATGAACGTCTACACATGATTTACATTTTTTTTGAAATTGTAAGATGAATATTTTAATTTTAGTCCAAACATTTTAAAAGTATTGGTTGATAATATATTAAAAGTTATTTTTCACCAGGAATGCGTAGATTTCTGAGGATTTTCTGAGGTTGAAATTGTGTATTTATATCAATTGGAATAAACTGTATCACAATAAAATAGTTTTAAAATGAATACTAAAGTTCTTTTTTGACCGTGAAGGGGTGACTCTGTTATATTGAATTTTGTGTGTGTTTACTGCAGTGCTTTCCAACCCATTTTGGTTGGCGACACACATTTCAATCGGAAAACTTTTTGCGATAAACCAATCTAAAAATATACTATTGATTCGTTGAAACGAAATTTTTTCCAATAATAATCTCAAAATAAATTTAAAATAACTGCTCCACTATAGATTAAAAATAATTATATATGTAATCTTATTAAAAAAATTACATTTGTATAAACGAGATTTAAATTATTTTTTCATTATTTCAAAAACGATATGAAAAGGTGTATTTTATAAGTAATTTGATGTTTTATTTATTGATTTTGACTGTAAAATAATCATTTTGGTGATGAATTTAATTAAATTTAGTGAAAAATAACACTATTTTAGTTATGTAAAAATTTTATTTTCATTTGAAAATCTTATTTATGCTATTTAAAACCAAAAATTTTATTTGGTCATACAAATTTTAAAAAGTTTGGCGACACACCGGTTGGAAAGTACTGGTTTACTGGATATAATTGTATCAACTGTAAATTTTTTTTAAATTGTAGGACTACATTAAAATTTAATTATGTATATTGTCATTTATTAAAAAAAGGGTAATTTATGGTTTTGACCACATAGGTGTGCGTTTCTGAATCTTTTTTAAGATTTACGACAATGTTAATGATTTTTTTGCAACTCGTCCCGAATTTATTTTTGATTAAATTTTTGGGTTGATGTTAGGTTTATGCACTAAAGAACTCAAATTCGAAAATTGAAAAATAGATATCAACACACCTTGCGAAAAACTATTAGAAATTAGGTTTTTTAAATTCTACGACTGTTCATTTTTTAAGTATACGGTAACACACAGACATTCAATTTTATATATTTTTATTTAAGTAAAGGATTGTACATTGTACAAATTGTGTTTCAAAAACTAAATTGATTGAATCATTAAATCATTTTCAATTTGTTAATATTATTGTAATAATATCTCATTGTCTCATTTTTTGTTGATTATAAATTTAAAAAATCAATAAATTAGAGAATCCACGTGTCCTACATAACTGAATAAAATTTAACTTGAACGTATTCAAATTATTTATAAAATGTCGCCACAATGTATTACCAAGATACGTTCCATAACAAACTTGGATTAATTGATAAGAACGAATGATTCTGTTTATTTGAAGTTAATTATTTTCAAATCAAGAAACTTATGAAAATTATAATTTCAACGATAGTTGTATTACGTAAGAAATGAATAAAATTTGTATTTTAATTGAATTTAGTATCGTTCATTGTATTTAGCCTGGACAATACGACAGATTACAACTATGACAATGTAAAAAAAACTAACCAAACTGATTCTCCAAAAAATATGACAATAAAAGTCGACAATTCCACCGTAAAATTAAATGAGACACACAGTAGCATTGACACGGTCAACAGTTTAGTAAATGGCAATATTACAGATTCAAAAATTGAGCCAATTCCATTATCTAATGCAACTTCAACAAATAGTACTGATTTTGGTGGAAAAAGTTTAAATTTAAATGACACAAAGATTATAAATCCTGTAAATAAAAATGAAACTGAAACTACAACTGTGGAAAATCTAACTTTATCTAATATTACATCCAGTACAATTAAACCAATCAGTACGCCAGATTCAAATTTACATGAATCAAATTCTTTGAACAATCTATCCACAACGGTTAAACAAAAAATTCAAGACTTTCCACTTTATCATATCAATGAAACTGATCGTTTTCGTAATGAATCAACACCGTATAAACCTCTCACACCGCTTACAGAACGTAATCAAGGAAAACATGTATCTGATGCATCTAATCCTGCTGTTTTGATTGTGATCATGTGCATCGTCATTTCTTCTGTTCCCGTGATTGCATTTATCATGTATCGCTATCTCAATAAGAAGTAATATTGTATATTTTATTTTATTTACTTCCATTTAGAAGAAACCTTGCTAAAAACGGATATATAACATTAGAGGATATGGGTTCAGTCAATGCTGTAAATCATTTTCCAGAAGTTTCAAATTTTGACACATTCACATAAAAATATAAAATTAAATGGATTTATATATTTTAATAGTATTATTATTAAGATATATTTATTTATCTGTATGTGAAATCCACATTTTGGATCAATATTCGATATAATAAATTTTTTATTTTATATGGGTCTTTGTTGCATTATGTACTTTGTCATCATTACAAAAATGGCAAGTTAATTGATTTTCATAAGAGGGAATTGCCAAAATACACTACAAATTTTTTTATCAATAAATATACGATTTATAGGCCAAGATTCCTTAGGCAAGTAGTCAAATATTTTCAATTGACCATGGTCCAAAAAGCACTTAACCATTTCCAGTGAAATACTTGTATAGTATTTAGTTTAAGTGTTTAAACATTAAAATGAAAGTTAACTGAGAATTCTGCTCTAAAAATTTTTCTTTTGTTACATTTTTTACCGCTTCCAAAAACCTATTTTCAACTTCTCAAATTGGCGTCTTCATCTACAAAAACAATTGTAGTTCTCTCAACCATTTCATCAATCAAATTGAAACCCTTAGGGAAAATATCTTGTACTAATTAAAGCATTTGCAAGAATTGACATTTTAATGTAAGTTTTGATAAAATACCATGATTATGTTAGAAACGTTATTTGATTTTGATGAAAAATTGTATTAAGAAAAATGAAATATTTCTACATCAAAATTACTATGATGGAATATTTACAAGACAGTAAAAAATATTCAAGAATCAAGACAACAAACAAACAAGACATCTTGCAAAAGTTATACATGTTGAATTAGAATTTATAATTAATGATTTAATCATTATATATTTATAGTTATTGATATTCCATAATGTGACTAAATAAGTTACCACACTGGTTAAAAATTATAATTAATATAAACATTAGCACTAGCTTTACCTTCGAGTCCTAGACATTACCTTGTGAATGACTCAAATTGATTTTTATCTGATATATTTTAATCATTATATCAAGTTGCTACACTACATATTGCTGTACTAACTGTATCGATACTGACATACATAAAATTGGAAACATTTAATTTTTTATGAGATTAAATGAACAATTCCAGTTCTTGCTCCACTTCATATTCGGAAATGAAGTCAACATGTTCCTTGCCAGAAAAAGATATTGACCATGAAATACTTGAAACAAAATGGGGAGTATCAGTTTCGTTACCAATCAGATTAAATTTGATTCATTTGGATTTTTATTCAAAAGATTTAAATTTATTTAAATTACCTAAAAAGTTTTCATTTACATAAATAATTATTAATCTGTAGCCATTTTAGAAAAAAAACAATTTATAACTTAAAAAGTAAAGAATCATGCTCAAAAGAAACATTTAGAACTGCGTAATTTCCATTATCTGTCCAATTTGCAGTTCAAATTGGTCAATGTGAACATTATGGTTCGAATTTAAGTGACAATTTGAATTAACACCGTCTACTGTATTTATTATTATACAATGTATAATATACATGAAATTGTATTAATTATAAAAAAATTTTAAGTTTAAATTGAGCTGTGTTGTCATTGAACAGACTGGACTGTAGTATATATTTTTGTATCAATTTGTGGTGTTTTTGAAACTTATTAACTGATATTTATATATTTAATCGCCATTTTAGAAAAGATACTTTCAGTTTTGATTCATTTCGCTCCATTGATTCTCCCCTTGTTTTGACAAAAATTAGCCATCATAATGTTTCATCAATTTGTCAAGTTTGTTCATCTAACATTGACTCCAATTCAAACACAATTTCCACTGCTTCTATCCCTAACAAGTATGATTTATCTCTTGATATTGATAATTTCATTTTATAGACTTGCGAATGCAAAATGCATGTCATCGCAAACTGAAATAACTAATGATATCATTTCTAAACGTTTGTACGATATGGTATTTTTTAATTTATTATTTATTTTTTTACATGTTAATTTTTAGCAAATTTGATAATTTTAACCCATATACTCCCAGACAAATTTTTATAATTTTTTGGCTTCGATTTTTCCAAAAATTATGGAAGTTAATACATACTTGCCTATTTTTCACCATATATAATTTTAGGTAATTACCAATTGTAGTTATGGAGTTATTTCACATTCCATATGTTCACATTGGGAGAATAAGGCAAATAAAAGCGTGTATATATAAAACCGCATGTCAATATACCTAATTATTTCATCAAATTGTAGCCAATACATGAATTCATCATATGGTATTCATTAAATTCAGTTGTCACAACTTTAACAAAAAAAATATAAAACATTTTTTTAATGAATTTTTTTTGCTTTAAAAAATTATTTTGGCCCACTGTCAGTGACACAGGAGACTATTCGGTGAAAACTCATAACTAATATACTCGAATGTTATATAATATACTAATTAATTTAATTTTTCATATTTAATTAACTTTGTTTCAATTTGATACGTGTTTTTATAAATGTAATGTTGTATATATGTTTGACCATATGGTCACACTGGGAGTATATGGGTTAATATACATTATTTGTATTTGTTATATTTATCGATTTTATAAGTTTAATATAATTTTATAAAATCACAACACTTGATTTAGGGTTTCTCCAAGGAGATTTGCACGAGTCTGGGACTTGATAACTTAGTTTATATTTTATTGGTTTTGAGTTTTTTATTCTATATTGATATTTTTAGATTTGTGAGGAATTTAAATTAGTGAAAAAAGACAAAAATTCTATGGTAATGAAATTTGCTGAGGGGGAAAAGAAGAATATTAACCTAGAAAATCAAATTAAAAAATCTAGACATGAAATTTATCTATGTAAAAAAGAAGTTAATCGATTGGCTAATATAAATAAACAAACTCAAAATAAAAATGCCGGTTTAATTAATAAAATTAATAATCAGGTAAATTTATATTCAAATCTTATTTTATTTGATTCCCATTATAAAAAAAAATGTTCATATCGAATAATAGTTACATTGTATTGATATAAATTTATTAACTTATTATTAACTTTGTAAGCTTATTTAATTAGCAAAATGAAATTAACAATCTTAAAGTTGAATGTATGTCTCTAACTCAAAACAAATCATTTCATGCTCAAATGGCACTAGCAATGGAAAAATTAAAAAATGAACATGCTTGTAATGATACGCTTAAATTGGAATGTTCAACATTAAAAGATAAAATTTCGGTAAAATTATTTATTATTATTGACAAATTATGAATAACAAGTTATAAACATCAAATTGAATTTTGTATTTTAGGAAATTGAAGAAGATAATGATTCTTTAAAGGTTTTCATTTATGATATTAAATTATAAGTAACTTCTAATTGTAAGAAAATTAACGTCTGTTTTTATGTATGCAGTATATTTAATTCTGTTAAATCTAGTCTAAATTAACGGAATTTTATTATAACGGAAAAAATCCACTATAACAGAAAAAATTCATTATAACCGAAACAATTCACTATAACAGAAAAAATCCAATATAACGGAAACAATCCAATATAACGGAAACAATCCACTATAACGGAAAAAATTCACTATAACGGAATCCATTTTCTTTTTAACAATTTTGTATGAACCTAAAATTCCGTTAATAAAAAAATTAATTGTATTCCAGTGTTTTTCAAGCGGGGTCACGAGAATTTGAAAATTTCATGAATATAGTTTTGATTTATTTAAATTCATGTTTGGAATATATGGAAAATTTTTAGGACGCGAAAATATTTTATGTTCATAAGGGGTACATCTTTTCGGCCAAAAATCCAATTATCTTTTTTTTTAAAATCAGACGAGCCGTGGAAATTAAAAAAAATGTACTATGATACTGATGCAGGAATTATAATTTTATAAAAATTAAATTTTGGGATATCATCATCGCAATAATAATATTAAATTTTTTATAATAAATTAAAAAAATTGTGTCATGAAATTAAAACGTCCGTCTTCGGCAGAGATAGCTGCTATTTGTACGAAGTACATAACAGCCATCTAGTAATTATTATAATTATAATACAATTGTATTGTCATGTTTAAATGGTATTTAATAATTCATAATTAGATTATAATTTAGGCTAAATTAAGTATGTATAATGAATCCACCATAAATTGTCTAATTGACGAAATTGATATTCTCCTCTGGAAACTGAAGAACCAACAAAAGTTTTAAATCTTTTTTTATTTACTGTATCATTTTATTCTATAGAAATTCTGAACTTGTTAGCTTACAAAAGATAAAGGAAACTCACGATAAACTTTTAAGTGAAAAGGAGAACATTTACAACAAATATTCCAAATGTATCCAATTAGTTGAAAAGTTGACTGAATCTAATACAGTATTAAGAGCTGCTAATATAGAATACGAAACATCGGTATATTTTTGTTAATTTTATAACATTAGACATGATATAATTACAAAAATAATCATTTTCTATATGATCTAGACTCCAGATTCCGTGGTTACACACTAAACGGTACCTCGAGATCTGAACCCTCTCATTAATAATATATTATAATCCATGCAATTACAACATGTATATAAATTAAATCGATGTTGTTATTAGGTGGATTATTAATATTTACAAAAATGTTAATTAATTTTTATTAAATTGAAATCCCGTAAAATCAACCATAATTAAATATTTTTTTAAGTCAATGTACATTTGTATATACAGTATATATTATACACATATATAATGTATGCATTTGACTTGGAGACTAAAAAAATATCGAATAAATTTGAAATTAAAACAATTTGAATTTGAACGGCATTCATATACTGTATAACTTTGTAAAATGTAGATGCCAAAACAAAAATCCTTAATTCAAAAATTACAAAAAAAACTTGATGTAAACAAAGTTGATTACGACAATAATGTATATTATATACTTTATTTTTGTGTATATTACAGTACAATACATTATTAATACAGTGAATCTTCTTCAACATGAACAGCTCACATAATGAAATTTTTTTATATGAACATAATTTTAACTTTAATTGTTTTTTTTATATCTTTTTCAGTGTTCACTTACCTCGATAATATGAACAATAATAAAATTTAGTACGCTAATGTTCATATTGAACAGGATTGACTGTACACAGTGTCAATTTATTAGGCAGATCACTAAAACTGATCTAATAAACTTTAGGAATGATGAAAACTTAATTATTTTTTTGTAATTAGGTGGCTTTTAATTGATGTTAATATTATTCATTAAATAAACTAAATTTAATTTGTAAAAAAAAAATTTTTATTTACATATTATTTTTTACTTACTTAAATTAGTGTGTTAATTTGTTAGGCAAATTTGAAATGGGACAAAAAAATGACTTAAATAATGACGAAAAAAGTCAAATAACAGACTTATTGGCCAGAGGAAAGACAACTCTTCAAATATCCAAAGTTCTAAAACGCGACCATCGAACAATTAAAAAATGGGCTCATTACCCATCAAAAAAAATAATAAGTCAAAATGTGGAAAAAAGGTAGTGATACCGCGAAAATTATCTCGATTAAGGCGGAAAATATCTACCACACCACTTGCTACTAGTTCCAAATTATTTACAACTTGTAACATTATCAATGTCTCGAGAAATACTCGTTGTAGAGTATTAAAAACCATTGCTTCTGTCAAAAAATTTACGAGTAAAAAAGTAAAACGTCTTAATTGGGCTAAATTCAATTTAAAGACAAATTTCCAGATGGTTCTGTTCACTGATGAATGCTGTGCAACTTTAGATGGACCGGATGGGTGGTCAAGAGGCTGGGTACTTAATGATGCTAAAGTTCCGATTAGATTGCGTCGCCAATAAAATGGAGGAGAGGTCATGTTTTGGGCTGTAATACTTGGTAGTCAAGTGTTAGGACCATTTCGAATTCCTAGTGGCGTAAAATTAAATTCTAAATTATAATATTCACTATTTTAAGATGTTTAAATTTTTATAGTTAGTTAGACAGTTTTTGGAGGAGAACTACTTTCCATGGTTCAATTCAAAGAGTGAAGAATTTAAAAACAATTTCAAATTCATGCACGATAATGCACCTTCCCATTCATGATCATATAGTAGGAAATTTTTATCAGAAAATGGCATTAATGGAGAAAAGTTAATAATTTGGCCTCTTAACAGTCCAGATTTAAATCCAATATAAAATTATTGCAGCATGATAAAGATGTAATATTTTTATAACCTATTAACTATACATATAACTACCATTTAGAAAACTATATGCTGCTAGAACCCAATATAATTCCATTGAATCACTGTGGAATGCGATAAAACAGGTGTCTAGTACAATTTAACCAGAACGCGTCAAGAAGTTGACAGATTCTGTTGATGGAAAATTGATTAAATTGTTACAGGTATATGGTAACTATATTAAACATTAGAAATAAATTTCAATGTTATATTCCTTTTCATTTATCAATATTCTTTAGATTTGCCTAACAAATTGACACACAAATTTAAGTAAATAAACAATAATATGTAAATAAAAAGTTTATGTAAAGTTAAAGTATATGAAATTAAAAGCCACCTAATTACAAAAAAAATTAAGTTTTTATCATTCCTAGAGTTTATTACATCAATTTTAGTGATCTGCCTAATAAATTGACACACTGTGTATATTGAAATGTAACTCAATTTTAGAATTCAAAAATAAATATATTTTAGCAATTAAAACTAACCTCCGAATTGGAGGAATGTGAACAGACGCTAAAACAAGCTGTCAAAACCAAAGATGAATATTATAATAAATGTAATTGTTAAAATTTGTGTAAATTACGTAAAAAATAATGTTGTGGGTGTATTGTTGAGTAAATTTAGTTTATGTAATTTATAATCGTTGTTTTAGGTACATTATTACAAAATCAACTTAAGATATCTAACGATAATTTGGATGTTCTCAATAACCGTCACCTACGAATTGTAAAGGTATTTATGGAATTGATTTTCATTTTACTCTAATTTAGTTACACTAAATGACATGTAAATAAAATTTTATTTTACTGGCCCATATGGACGACTCATTTATAAATGTTTTCAATGTTAATTTCACAATTACAATTTTATTGACCACTTATTTAATTTAATTTAATTTAATTTAATTTTATAAGTAAAAAAAGTTAAGAAACACTGACCTAGTCTAAGGCTTAGATTTTAGGTAAATAAGTTTCAATTTTCATAATATAAAAATTACATATTATGAAAATATTTTTTACCAAACTGTCAAAGGGGAATTTTCAGATTATTTTTTTCAACCTAACCTTAAAGGTGATGATTATTTTAGATTTTTTATAAAACCTTACAGGGGAAGGGTTTTTAAGATTTGATTGTATAAATAATCTGAAAATTCCTCTTTAAGGGTCTTAAAATTTTAAAAACCCTTTCCTTTAAAGTTTGACTAAAAAAAATAATATGAAAATACCCTTAAAGGATTTGGTTAAAAAAATTTTTAAAAACCCTCCCCTTTAGGGTTTGGTAAAGAAATAATCTGAAAATACCCTTCAAGCGATTGGTTAAAAAAATCTTAAATAACCCTCCCCTTTAAGGTTTGTTAAAAAAATAATCTAAAAATTCCCGATTTACGTTTTGATAAAAAATGTTTATAATAGATAATTTTTATATTATAAAAATTGATATTTATTTACCGTTTCCCAAGGCTTAGATGATTTTGGCGTGACCCAATTTTTCTAAATTTAAATTGTGTCGTAGCATTCATAATTTAATAACATTTTAGGATTTGAACCGACAATTGAGAGTTTCCGCAAATAATTCTGAAACTGGATCAGTTATTGGAAATGAATCTTCTGACCAACAAAGTTTACGTGTAATTTTTGTTTAATTTATAGTAGTTTATATCAGTGAAGTGATTTTTTTGTTTTCTTTGAAAACGGTTACTGGTTGAATGGGCTCATTCGAATCTGTGTAATTCATAGTATGCCCTAGCGCATGGGTCAGCAACAGTGGTCAACAAAATAATGTATTTGGCCCTTTGAGTAAATATGCAAATTATTTCTTTTTAAACTTTAAACACTGTTTTAAACATTTTCTACTATAATTAGCTCATTATATTCATTTTAATACTGAATTTTCAAGTTGCCCTGGATTTTATTTTTTTGAATATACTAGAACCGTTTTTCTTCAGTTAAAATTGAAATGTAGCATTTGTAAATTTTTTGGTATAAAAAAGTGCCCACGAGCTTCAAAAGGTTGTCGACCCCTGACCTAGCAGGACACGATAAACTGGATTCATTTAAACATCATACATTAAATTTAGATACATTTAATTGTATATTTTTATTACATCATCCTATAGGATCATCCTATATTTTTCATTTAATAATAGTCTCTGTAAACCTAATTTTTTAAATTTTAATGGATACTGAATTGGAAAGATTAAAAATAATTTTTATTTTTTTAAAATGGAGTTGAAATTGAAGTTAAAATGACAATTTTAAATTTTAACTTTGGATCATGTCCTTTAATTTTGACAAATGGGTTAATTGAAAAATTTTAAGTAATAAATTCAATAAAAGTAAATGCACATCAACATTTAAATTGGAAATGTAATTGATACTATTTAAATAATGTTCATACTACATTATATTAAAGTATAACTCTTAATTATATCATAATAGACACTCGACAATTACGATAAAAATATGTTAATATGCAAAATATTACGCCTACAACGAACAAATATATTAAAGTCTGAAAAGCTTGAACAACTTCAAGATCAAGTGGCTTATTTATCATGTGAAAAAAAACAAAATTTAAAAAAAAAATTTCAAATTTACTGGGCCAAATAGAGTCTAAAAAATTGTTCAATATTGTAAATAAACTTTTTTATAGGAATATGTTTAAATAAAACTATATGCACTATAATATAATACAGTGCGTTAAATTAATAAATTTAACGCAATATCATTTAAAATTTTATATTTACATTACAGATATTAATTAAAATATAGCTATAAAATGTTGATGAATTTTTTCTGGATTTTTATATTCACAATTAGATTTAATTCAATTGAAACATTAAATGAATGTAGCATTTACAATTGTGAATCATGTGAAAACAATAGCATGTCATGTCTAGAATGCAATTCAGGGTTTTATCGAAATGGACATGTTTGTAGTAAATGCAGTTTAAATTGTATCAATTGTGATAAAAATGGTTGTAATTTGTGTAAAAAATCTCATTTTGTTTACAATGGGACTTGTATAGAATGTTCAAAAAACTGTAACTTGTGTAAATCGTATTTAACTTGTGATATATGTAAAAAGGATCATTATGTTTCAAAAATGGCAAAGTGTGTGTCTATTGAAAAAAATTGTTCGTTTTGTCAATTATGCGAGAATGGAATGTGTAAGTTATGTATTGATGGTTATTTTTTGGATAAAAACCAAAAATGTCGTAAATGTTTACAATTTGATCAAAATACTTGTCAAGATTGTAAATTGCATTTTTATGGAAATTATTGGTCCAATGAAACCACAAACCAGTGTATTCCGTGTCCCCTTAATTGTAGGAATTGCGAAGGTGATGGTGATTGTATCAGTACAGTGAATGGTTTATTGGTTGATGGTTGCATGGAAGGTTACGTGTGGGTTGTAACAGGAACAATCAGTAGATGTATGAGCTGTACCTCGGTTGATCCAGTTTTAATTAGTATAAAGGAAAGTTGTCACAAGTGCAAAAATTTGTATTTTACAGATAAATGTAACAAATGTGGTGATGAAACATTAATAACTCAATTAAGCTGTGAAATATGTAACACACGGCCAGGTTTATACATACCTAATGGAAATTGCGCTCGAATTGAATGTAGTAACGCCAGTACTCAATTATTATGTGAAAAATGCAATTCATATTATTTTTTAAACAATATATGTGTTCAAGCTGTGTGTGAAACAAATTTACGAATCGTACAAACCCAAGGCGAATGCAATGCGTGCGATAACAGAATATGGGTAATGGGTAAATGCGATATTGGATACAAATGCAACAATTTTGATTATTGGGAACAAGATTCTTTTGACAAATGTGGATTTATTTGGAATTCTTTAGTAGATAAATGTATACCTTTTGATTGTGATAATGTCGAGCTGATAATATCTCAAAACCATTGTGGTCAGTGCCATAACAGATACTGGAATGGAAATGGTTGCAAAGTAATAAATTGCTTGTCAGATTCTCTCGATACTCCTGAAAAGTGTACTGGTTGTAAAAGAATGAAATTATACTGGAATTCTACAAGTTGCATTTTCACTACATGTATGAGCCCCACATCAGAAAATGAATGTAATGCATGTGAAGGAAGAATTTGGCTAAATAATGCATGTCAAACGATTGAATATGGATGTGACGGGGGAATCATGTCAACCGAACATAAATGTTTGCACTGTTTTGGAAGGTCTGTTTCAGGTACCAAACTTGTATCTCAGCTATGTAACAATCCTATCACACCTACCTCATGTAATTATTGTTTTCCATTCATGTATTGGTCTGCAACAGAATTAAAATGCAAATTGTTTACTCAATCTGTACCATTAACTGAACACATTTGCAACCAAGCTCTAGATTACTATTGGACCGGTTTGAAATGCGTTAAATATGGAAAAAATTGTTCGACAAACCGAGTTTATGAAGCGTATACGGAAGAAAAATGTGGAGCGTGTCGAAATAGTAAATGGTTACCCGTTGAAGGCGGAAAGTGCATCTCTTTGAATTGTCAAAGTTTAGAAGAAGGCAGCATAATGGAATCAACCTGTCAAAAATGTGAAAAAACTAAACAAGGAAGCATGTGGATTCGACTGTCCATAGATTATACGTGTCAAAAAATTGATTGTACGTCTAAAAATTTAATTACATCTCAAGTTGAATGTAATGTGTGTCGTGGTGTATGGGTAAATGTTGACTCCATTTTTGTATGTAAAGATATTTATTGTCCAACTCAATCGCTATATAGTTCAGAACGGTGTGAAGCATGTAATGTACCCGATAATGAACGAATTTGGTTAGATGGTGTGCCTTCTTGTCATACCTGTCCATTCAATTGCGTGGAATGTAATTCTGATCAATGTATTAGATGTGATGTCAATTATTTTTTGAGTAGCGATAATCATGAGTGCACTTTGTGTGATAATACCATTATAGCATTAGAAAATCAATGCAAATCTTGTTCAAAACGCATTTGGAGTAACGGAGTTTGCGAATTTTGCCCTAAAAATTGTAATAAATGTTCCAGTTTATCTCAGTGTATTGAATGTGAATTCAATTATGTCTTGAAAAAGCGTTTTATTAACGACAACAGTGTTTATCAATGTGAAAAGTGTCATCTAGACACGATAGAAAGTTGTAATCAATGTACTGTTGCTCCACACTACTTTTTAAAAGCTAAATGCTCTGCTTGTCAAATCGGAACAATTTTGGGTTATTTATTTAAAATTATATGTTGTATAGAATGTGTACAACTGTGAAATATACACATTCCACGGACAAGTCGTAGAATATGTAAAATTTTCATTTATATTTCCATTTTAGGAAATTTTAGAAATTTTTTTTGAACTATATTTTCAAAAGTGGTTTTACAATTATTTTTAAACATACTTTCAAAGGGGTTTTAAGATTTTTTTTAAACAAATTTTCAAGGGGGTTTTTAAGATATTTTTTTTTAACAAAGTTTTAAGAAGGGTTTCTTAGAATTTATTTGAACCAAACTTTTAATAGGGTTTTTAAGATTTTTTTGGAACCATACTTTGAAAGAGGTTTTAAGATTTTTTTTAAACAAACTTTCAATGGGGTTTTTAAGTTTTTTTTTTCGCCAAACTTTCAAGGGGGTTTTTAAGATATTTTTTTTGAACCATACTTTCAAAGGGGTTTTAAGATTTTTTTTTAAACAAACTGTCAAGAGGTTTTTAAGTTTTTTTTAAACCAAACTTTAAGGGTGTTTTTTTGAAAAATTTTTTTGAACTAAATTTTGAAGGGGCGTTTTTAGGAATTTTTTTTGAACAGAACTTTAAGGGTGGTTTTTTTAGAAATTTTTGAAAAATTTCTTAGGGTCCTATTTTTCATTTAGGATTTCGTATTGAGACTGCTATTTCGGCTTTGACTCCATGTCATCAATTCATTCCAAAATTCACAAATATGATGGACTTATCTAAATTACACTTTAACGTACGTTTATTTTAGGATTAAATAAAGGTCAGAATATAGGATCCATAACTGATGTGTTTTGTTTTATTATTCCACCATTATTAATTATTTTTCTGTATTTAATTGTTTTGAAATTTTACATTAACGTTATGTTTTATCTTTTTTATACTGTTTTATATTTTACATTTTATAATACCGTATATAAAATGTAGAAAAAGCTAAAAATAATTTGTGGTTTACTTTTTACTTTTATATTTAAAATTAACACTGAAAACGGCAGTCTCGTTAAGATTTAACGGATGCACTCAGCTTAACTCTAAGGATAAAATCAAATTTCAATTTTTAAAAAAAGTTAAAAAAAATAAATTTCTTCCCTAAGGGTTTGTAAACTTGGGTTTTTTAAAAAAATATTGGAAAAAAAGAATTTTTTCTTTAAGGGTTGGTAAAATTAAATTTTTATCTTAAGCCTTGGTAAATTTTGATTTTCTCTTTTGGAGTTGGATTTAGTGGTGTTTTCTCTTTAATAATATTAAATTAATTTCTGAAATAATGCATGACTTTATCATTGGATACCCTGTAATATAGCGTGAACCTTTTGACAAGTAATGATGTAAAATATATTTGCTTCTAATTTGTATTGTAAAATTATCAATTATAATTATAATTTATTTGTTATTTTTTAAAAAATTCAAATTTTTAGATTCTGAATACAAATGTAACAAATGTGGACTTGAAATTAATAATAATTCAATGGCAACCTATTGGGACAGTGTAACAAGAACATGCAAAAATTGCATATTAAACTGTGCAAAATGTATTGATGCTGTAACGTGTACTCAATGTAAAGATCAAACCTACATGAGCTTATTAAACAATTGTGAACCATGTCCAGAATTTTGTCAAGTATGTGATAATCTAGCATGCCAAAAATGTTTGAAAGGCCATTATATGAACACTGAATTGACACAGTGTATTCCGTGTATCGAAAATTGCAATGAGTGTAATGAAAATATATGTATATCATGTAAAACTGGGCATTCCTATGAAAATTTGATTTGTAAAAAATGTTCAATTAACTGCAATTCATGTAAAAGCGGAATTTGTACAACCTGCCAGAATGGTTATTGTCTAAACCAGAACAACGTTTGCATTTCAACCAATTTAGACTGTCAAAAGTGTTTCCAAATTGATGAAATTTCTGAACCTTCATGTATTAGCTGCAACATTGATTATAATTTACAAATTTGTGAAAAGTGCCCGTTAAATTGTGAATTCTGCGACAATTATAATGTTTGCAATGTATGCGCAAAAGAACACTATCTTTTGAATGACCAATGCGAAAAATGTATGACAAATTGCGCTACATGTGTAAATTCAACTGAATGCTTGACTTGCAAAACTGGTTATTTTTATGATTCACTGTTAAAGACATGTAGTAACTGCGGAATGAATTGCATCACGTGTACTTCTCCAAATACTTGTCAAAAATGTAGATATTTGAGCCAATACTTTAATTCAACATCATTTGTTTGTGAAAATTGTAGACCAAATTGTGTGTCCTGTAGCTCTACCAATTGTTTAAAATGTTTACCTAATTTTTATCCGATAGACACGAATTGTTTAAATTGTCCTCAAAATTGTAAAACTTGTTTAGATTCCAATTCATGTGATAGGTGTCTAGACGGGTTCATTTGGGACAATTTGCTAAATGCATGCACATATTGCACTGACAATTGCATTTCCTGCAAGACTAGTTCGGATTGTTTGGATTGTAAATTTGATTCTTATTCACTAGTGGTTAACAATAGTACAATTTGCAATCAATGTAGTGGGGTTATACCATTTTGTGATAAATGTCATGTTGAAGTCAAATTTAACAATTCTTTGGTATGCGATGCATGTCAACATGGTGCTGCGATAACAGAAGACAAGAGATGTATTTTATGTCAAAATTGCAATAACTGCATTGATCCTCCCGAATATTGTCAGAAATGTAAGACAAATTTTTATCTAACAGATAATGATCATTGTTCTTCTTTCAAGTGTTATGAATGCAATTCAATTAATGGATGTTTAAAAAATACAATATCCGATTATGGTTGTTTCAGTGCCCATTCTTGTTGGTTAACTTTTATTAAAGAAAAATCTAGCAATGTTATTAAATCTTTTCATCAATCTTGCAAAAATCAAACTTGTTCAAATGTTGATAATTTAAATTGTACTTCAATTTCAGACACACTTGAAACTTGTCAACAATGTTGTCTATCCCATTTATGCAACAAAATATCTGATGAATATGTTATTGCCAGTGCTTATTATCTTAAAATTTCCAGTTTATTGTTATTTTTATACTTATTATTAGCCTAATTTTAATGAATTATAATTATTATTTATTTAAATTATTTTTTAATTAATAAATATTATCTTACTAACTAAATTTAGTTTGCCGTTTTTACATTTTCATTTGATTACAAACAGTAGTTAACATTTTCCCTTGCAAAACTTTCTATTATTAGTAATACAGTAAAACCTCCGTTTTCGTCAGGTTAATTTATATAGTACTAGTATAGTAAAATTCTGTAATTCGCCCAAAATTTTTCATATTTTTTCATGTTTTTCATGGTAAATTTTCATTTTATAAACCTTTTAATACATGGGATCTTAACCTGGGTGCCAGCACCCCTAGCGTGCAAAACTAGTTTATAGGGTGCCAGAAATTTTTGAATAATCATTTTACAGCTATATTTTTTAAACTTGAATTTTAAATTTCATTAATATAAAATTACTTATATACGTCAAAGTCAATTGAAAATTTAAAGTTAAATTAATGTCAAATTCTGTTCATTAATATAAAACATATTTTAATATGTAAATATTAACATACATGTATGTCAAAAAAAGAAAATATAATGATGATTATATTCGTTATGGATTTACTAAAATAAATGATATTGATAGATCGTACAAACGACAGTGTTTTTTTATGTTGAAAGGTTATTTAATAAAATTTAAAGCCATGTTAGCTATTTAATCCATCAATTTTTAGTTATTGTAGGTATAATATTAAATTTTTTAGAATGTAAGTTTATTATTTTTTTGAGGGCCAAATAAAAAAATGTTAAGAACCCATGTATTAATATAACCGCCAACTAATATTAAGATTTGATTTAATTGTAATTGCATGTAATTGTATCCTGTGTTGTTACGTTAATTAAATAACTAAAATAACCCACTTTAATTATAATCGGTTATAATTATAATTATTATATTTTAATTATAAATTTATTTGTAATAGCAACTAGTAAATTTCAAAAATAGACTTCAAATAACGGAGTATAACTACTATATAACTTTACTTAAACGTTTATGACACCTTAAAGCAGTACTTTCCAATAAGTTTCACTTTACACAAATTTAAATAAAAAAAAATTTTGCTGCACCGGCTATATAATTGTACTAGATTGACTGTTATGTACTACGTACAAACAGGACCTAATTCTGCCGAGGGCACATTTTTATTATACTTAGCACATAAATTCACGTTGAAAATCTAATTTAAAAAATCTATTATTCACTATTATCAATCCTTTAAAGGAGTGGTTCCCAAATTTGTTTCAGGTGGAACCATCATATTACATTACTTTTTACTTTAAAGTGAATTATTATATCTTAATTTTTTGTGTTTTAATATTTGCGTAAAGAATTTTAAAAACAATTGTTATCCCATTTTTTTAATTTATTAGTCTAAATTTGTGTATAATAATAAAAATAAAGTAAAAACAGTCCAATTTTAAAAATTGTCATAAATAGCCTAAAATTCCAGAAAAAATAAAATTATAAAAACTTAAACCTTAATAAAAACTATTTTGTCATTTTCAATGTGATAACATATATTCAGTACCAATTTAATAAATACTTACAAATACCAATTTGTATCAATAATTAACCGAATCTTCACTTTATAAACATATTTTAGTCGAATTTTATCAAATTTTAGTTTAGTTTTAGTTTTGTTGTTTCTACTTAAATTTGTATTCAAAATATTTTGAAAATAAGAATTTGAAATTTAAAAATTGCGAAGGAATGAATTATATAGATTTATACCCATATTACTTTATTGGAAATGTGTAGACATTCAATGCATATTTGTTTTGAAATTGTAGGATCAATATTTACATTTTCAATTTTTATTTTAATCGAAATATTTAAAAAATATTGGTTAATAATATATTAAAAATTATTTTTCATCGGGAATGCGAAAATTTCTCGGGTTAAACTTTTATATTTATATTATTCTACTTATATCAACTGGAATAAGCTCTATCAGAATAATCCTTTTTTTTAATTTTCGGACAGTTAATTATTTCACATTTTTTGTTTTAATAAAATATTTCGGAAAAAAATATATGAATACTAAAATGCTTTTTTGACCGTGAAGTCGTCACTTATTCGGATTGAAATTTTTTATGTGTGTTAACAGGATAGAACTGTACCATCTGTAATTTTTTTAAATTCTAGGACTGTTTTCATTAAAAAAAGAAGGGTAATTTGGGGTTTTGACTTTGAAGATTTAATTTAAAATAATTTTTTAATTTAAATTTATGATAATGCTGATGATTATAAAATCCGCATCAGCTTATATATTTTTTTAAATTCTCCAACTCGTTTGATTTTCAAAAAGAGGGACAACAAAAGTTTTTGACCCTTAAGATGTGAAATTGGGAGATTGAAATATATCTTAATATACGTCCCGGAAAAAACTGTAATTGAAATGTGGTCTTTAAAAAATTGCAAGAGTGGTAGTTATTTCAATAAAGTGGAACACACACACAAACAAAAATAGCGTAGCATTTTATATAAGTTAGGATATTGTTAAGCCTTCTCATCACTAATATTTTTAAATGAGTAGACCATATTATATCCGAATACTTACATTATAAGTTGAAATGTAGTGTCATTTAGAATCATAATTTTTTTGAAGTCAATTAATAAACGCTAATTATAGGTGTTCCATTAATGGAACATTGGTAACATTGAGGTATAAAATAAATATTTTTTGTAAAATAAATAAATTTCATTATTTATTATGATATTGTTTAAAACAATTGATGTGCATCTTTTTACAACACTTTTCGCATATTTTGAAGGTATTTTTATGACATACTATACACCTTGTCTGCTTATTATTATGGACCAAATAATGCTGCATTCCATCATAACGCAATTCATCAGGTATTTTTGAACTTGGACCAGACAATATGTTCCTGTTATTCAAATTTGATGAATTTTTCACGAGATATGCAGCTAGGTCAGAACGGAATCTAAGGTGTGTTTCCTTTAGATTCTCTTCTCAATATATAATATATAAACTCAATTATACTAATTATACTATAAAAAATAGTAATTTCACGAGAAAACACGTATTTTAATAAATCTAATTCATTTTTTTAATTGATAAATATCATATAATTGAGCTGCCATGAATAATTAAAACAAGTGTTGCATTAATGGAACGCTAGAAAATAAACGGTTAACCGTTTATTATTAACCGTTTACTTTTTATTTTTTAAAAATTTTAGCAATTAATATGAAATGTTAACGAACATGTTGAATTTTCAATAACGAACAAAAAAAATTAAAATAATAAAAATAAATAAACATATTACCACAATGTTAAATGCAATACTGTTTACAATAGAAGCCTGGAATAATGTATCCAAAAAATCAATTAAGAATTGTTTTAAAATAAGAATTGTTAAAAAATTCACTTATTGATTATGACAATGTTTTTAATACTTCATTTAGAAATTGATAATAATTAATTTTCACCTCATTACGAACGAGATTATGATGAAGAAGATTTCTTGAATAATTCTATACTTGAGCAAAAATCTGATATTACAGAAATAGAAGATATTACTGTTAATAATATCAAGGTTAAATTAGAAAAAAGTTATATTATTACACATATGAAAGTCAGATAATACGCTGAGGAACTTGAATTATATATTTTACAGAAAATGTATGAAGATATAGGAATGATTTAAGAGCTGAAATCTAGCCTATATTAGGAAAATAAGAAAAATTGTCAAAATATGAATTATTATTTTAAAATAGAGTTTTAAATTATTTAATTTATTTATTTAATTATTTAAATTGAAATGTTTGGTACTTTCGATAACGAACAGCTCTAACGGTAACTCTAACGATATTCTACTTCTACAATATCACTTTGTATTACTTTTTCTAATGATCTCTTGGTACCGCCTTCTAGTATATACCGTTATAGAGTGTATTATGCCTTCATGAATCATTTAGTACAAATGTATATAATGGCTAAATATGCATATTTCAATCTTTATTCACTCCCACAAAAAAGGATTAGGTTAAATATGGAGTAAATGTAACATTTCAAAAAAATTTATGTTTAACTTTTGTTATCATTAAATAAATATAAATCATACTCCACATTTTCTATCATTATCATCTTGAAATATTTAAAAATTGTTACGATATATTCAAATAAGTACAATAAAATGTAAAATACATGTAATGACATAATATATCATTGAATTTATATTGTTTAAAATTTCGACAAATTCAGTGCAGTACACTTACAAAGAAAAATAAAATGAAAATTTATGAGATGTGTATAAAACATGAATAATATGACCAACATCTATAACTCAAAGTGACTTGAATAAAAAACAAACATACTAGGATACATGTGTTTGAAGAGTAATTGGTAAAGTTTAAAATACATGTGTTGTTTATACAATAAACTCACTCTGGAACATAAATATAAAGTTAAACAATAAAACTAGAGATTGAAACTTGTTTCAAATTTTATTAATATAAAATTACATTATATACGTCAAAGTCAATTGAAAATTTAAAGTTTACAATTTTGTTATTTTGGAAAAAAAATCTAAACAAACAAAATGGATTTGATAACGATCTTTTCAAACATGTTGATATTTAATGTGACTTTATGGTTCTTAGTTGTGTTTGCGATTGTATTATTCAAAATATTCGTTGGTTATTTTGGAATTCCGCGACCAAATGAGGATCATTATGTAAAAATGAGAAATTACATTCGACACGCAAAGAAAATTGGGCATAGAGGGTATATGGATAATGCACCAGAGAATACACTTGAATCTATCGAATTTGTATGTTTCGTCTATACTTTTTCAATGTTTATAGATTGCGTCACTCCCTGAAAAGGCAATAGAAATTGATATTGCCTCAACTAGAGATGGTCATTTGGTAATTTTTGTTTTTATTTAGACACTTTTTATTTGAATAACAAATAACTGTAAATACTTATGCGTTCCAACCTTTACGTATTAACAAATTGGCAATTCGTTTTTATTTTAATATTTTTGGTGACTTGTTTAATTAGTCTTGTAATTTTATTGCAACCAAAAGCTTTCAATTGTAATGTTTAGAAATATCAGATTTTGTCATTGGAGTGTTTATTTCAATGTTAAAATGCATTTACTTTTTATGTTTACTCACTTTCTGTAAATATTGAATAAAAAACTTATTTCACCATATAAATTATTGTATATACTATTTTAATTGTTAGTTTTAAAGTTTTTTACATTAATTTTATTTCATTATTCCCATTTTATTTTACTTTTACACAATTTAATCTAATATTAATTTTGGGTCGTTACGTTATCGGATATTGTTGTTCATTTTTCAGTTCAATTATTTGCAAACATTATTTTCATTTGTATTCTTTTTATTTTTTGAGAAATTTAATATTTTTTATAACATATAATACTTGATTTCATTAAGTTAAATTGAAGCAATACACACATGCGATACATCTGTGATTCTTATTGCAGTGTATTCTAGTAGAGAGCATGAACATTGTAAATTACATGCTAATGACTTATAGATAATTATGAGGAGTCAGTGTTTTCTAACTTTTTTCCATTTGGTGTACTAGGAAATCATTGTATAATTTTAGCATTTCATATTTGTCGGTTTGTTTACTGAAAATATTTACTGATATATAAGACATGATATTGCCATGAAAAAAGCTTATAGAACATGTATCATTAATTTTCATACATTTTATGTAAATCCTTACTTATATAATATGCTATGCAATAATGGTTTGTGTGTGTGTTATCGTTTATTTCAATAACTACCAGTCATAGAATTTTATAAAATCCACATTTCAATTACAGTTTTTTCAGGGGTGTTAGCAAAATAAATTTCAACCTCCGAAACTCATATCGTGTACTCTTACGTGTCACAAACCCCAAATTACCATTTTGTTAATTAAAACAGCCTTATATTTTAAAAAAATTTACAGGTGGTACAGTTGTATCCTTTTAACACACACAACAAATTTCAATCTGAATAAGTGGCGCCTTCACGATCAAGAAAGCATTTTAGTATTAATATATTTTTTTCCGAAATATTTTATTAACAAAAAATGTGAAATACTTAACGGTGTGAAATTTAAAAAAAAAGATTATTCTGATAGAGTTTATTCCAGTTGATATAAATACAAAATTTCAACCTCAGAAATCTACACATTCTCGGTGAAAAATAACTTAATATATTATCAACGAATATTTTCCAAATTTTTGGATTAAAACTAAAACGAAAAATGTAAATATTAATTAAACTAAATTTATTACATTGTATAATTCGATCCAAATGAAAAAAAGTCAATTATGTAGGCTAGTTCAGGGGTCTGCAACAATTTGCATATTGTGGGCCAATTTTTTATATCAAAAAATTCTACGGCCTTGTTTTTGAAAATTTACACATGATACATTTCAATTTTAACTTAGAGAAACGGTTCTAGTATATTCAACAAAATAATATCTAGGTCCCTAGATTCTAGGCCAATCGTAAAATTCAGAATTAAAATGATTATAATGAGCCAATCATAGTAGGAAAGTGTTTAAAAGTTGAAAATTTTAAAAATAAATAATTTACATATTTACTCAAAGGACCACCAAAAGTATTTGTGGACCACTGGTTGCCGACCCCTATGCTAGTGTAATATAATGTATACTTTTTTTAAGGTCACCGATCATTTTGTTGATTTTATTTAGTATACTATTTATTATAGTTATAATTACAAATTTTAGATTTTAATGCACGATGATACTGTGGAGCGAACAACAGATGGTAATTAGTTACAGTCAACCCTCTACTAAGTGAACATTTGGGACTTGAATATTTGAGTGTTCATGATTATAGAAATGGTGAACAAAAAATTTATTGGTATAGTAACCGTAAAATTGAAGTTGATATTATAACAATTCACAAAAAAATATATAACTTATTTATTAATTTTACATCTTACAAAGAAAACTAAATAATAAACATTATTATAATAATTATATCAATTCATTTTTTGATTTCTTTAGTAGAACCAAAGTAATCAGTTATTTTTAATGATCTTGCCAATTTTTCAGACTTTATTTCCTGCATTAAAGTCCATACACTGGATAATTTTTCTGGGTTATGTAATAATCATAAAAAATGTTTCTAATTTTTTAGTATGATAATTAGCTTCATAATGGGTAACAGGTAAGATTTCTGGCTCTTCAAGTTCAGCCATTATTTTATTTTCTTCATATGTATTATTTTTTTTCAATGGTATTGTATACATTGTGTTTTGAAGCAAGAAAACGTTGTGTACTACCTTTGTCTTCATCAAACAAACGAATTAGTTTTCTTTGTATATGCAGTTAAATATTTTCTTTTTTTTAAATTTTCTTTGTTCATTTTGCAGAAATAAAAAATTTTCGAAAAACACGTTTTGTATACAATAATTGTGAATAACAATAAGAACTTCACTTTAATTTCGATAAATTATGTTCATCGTTCACGTAGTAGAATGTTCACGATTCATTTACTTTTTTCATAGTAAACTATATTAAATTTTTTTTGTTGTTCATTATTAGAGAAGTTCACGTTATAGAGGGTTCATCTTATAGAGGGTTGACTGTATTACTATTTATTACTTCATTCCTTGTAGAATTATATAAGTTTAACCGTTTATATTTTTTTTATACTACAGGTTGATTTTCAAATGAAATACAAAATGTATATCATTGTACAATCCCTTTAATTCTTAGCTTAAATTAAGGGGAAAATTCGACAATTTTATTTTATGATTTGTGTGTACTTTCAAATAATGAAATAATAGGTTAAAATTTTTGTATTAAATATTGTATATGTCGTATAAAATGTGTAACACTGAAATGTACACATTCTATGGCAAGACGTAGAATGAGTAAAATTTTCATTTATATTTTAATTTTGTGTTTTAGAAACTTTTTTGAACCAAATTTTAAGGGGCGTTTCTTATAAATTTTTTAGAACAAAATTTGAAGGGGGTTTTTAAGATTTTTTTTTCAACCAAACGTTTTTAGGAATTTTTTTTAAACAAAACTTTAGGGGTGGTTATTTTAGAATCAAATTTGAAGAGGGATTTTAAGAAATTTTTTTTAAACAGGACTTTAAGGGTGATTTTTTTTAGAATCAAATTTGAAGGGGGATTTTAGGAAATATTTTTTAAACCAAA
>LWCA01000543.1:0-23956 GCA_001642005.1 Intoshia linei | reverse complement strand
AAATGCTTTTTTTACCGTGAAGTCGTCACTTATTCGAATTGAAATTTTTTGTGTATGTTAACAGGATACAACTGTACGACCTGTAATTGTTTTAAATTCTAGGGCTGTTTTCATAATAAAAAAAGGGTAATTTGTGGTTTTGGTTTTGAAAATATAATTTTTTTAAATTTAAATTTATGATAATGTTTATGATTTTAAAATCCGCATCAGTGTATTTTTTTAAATTTAAATTTATGATAATGTTTATGATTTTAAAATCCGCATCAGCTTTTTAAATTTAAATTTATGATAATGTTTATGATTTTAAAATCCGTATCAGCGTGTATATTTTTTTAAATTCTCCAACTCGTTTGATTTTCCAAAAAAAGGACAATTTGTGTTTTTGACCCGTAAGATGTGAGTTTGGAGGTTGAAATTTATCTTATTATATGTCCCGGAAAAAACTATAATTGAAATGTGGACTTTATAAAATTATAAGACTGGTAGTTATTTAAATAAACGGTAACTCACAGAAAAAAATATTGCAGAACATATTATATAATTAAGGATAATAAATTTACAACTAATAATAGAATTTAAACATATATATGTTTCTAAGGAATATTTATATGTATATTTAAATTGTAGCATCAAAATGTTGAATATTTAAGATCAGATGAAGGTGATAAAAATGAATACAAAAATCTTGTACAACTAGCCAAAAATAAAATCCAGTCATTGGAATATCAAGTAATTTGATTATTTAAAAATATCAATATCTATCCATTTTTTTTGAATGTAAGTATCAATTTGAATATAACAAAACTTTCAAGTACATGTCTTTAAAAAAAATTAACAATAAATAAAAATAAACAATACATTATTTTGTAAAATAAAATTTTAATTTAGATGGAATTGAATGCAAAAAAATGGGGTAAGGAAAAGTCTGATTTATTGATACAACTACAGGAAGCTGAAAATAGATTTAAAAGTGCAATACATGTTCAAGAAACGGTATGTACTAATATTTCTAAATATATTAGTTTTATTATATATTAAATAATTAGTTAATTTAATATATTTGGTTAAATAAATACTATAAAATTAAATAATTGATAAAATTTAGGATAAAGAATTTCTAAGAAATTTACCCTATAAAAGGTATGATGCAAAATATTGATTTCGAATGGAAACAACTACCCAACCAACTTTATATTCATTTAATAAAATGTTAATTTATTATTAATGATGATTGTAGTACAGTCTAATATCAATTTAAAGTTAATATTAATTGGCTCAATTACTAAATTTAATGTTATTTTGATATAATTATGACTACTAAATTATAATAAAAAATATAGTAAAATTTAATAATACTTGTACTGTACTTACATTTGAAAAAAATTGTGATAATATTGCATTTTGTGTGTCAATTTTCATGAAAAAATTTTTACTTATTTTACATATTCAAATAAAGGTCACTGGATATGAGTCATTGTTGATTGTAGAGAATAAACAATCCAATAACATACATTGAAAAGTAAAAAAGCAAGTGGAAAAATTTTTCTCGACATCATATCAATTTTGACGGCACTAGTTTCAATAACATTGGCTGCATTGAGTACAACTGATGTTTCAGACCCATTTTTTCTTTTTTTATCCAACAAAATTCGTTTTTCATTTGATTTATTCTAAATGTATATTACAATAGTGATTTAATTTATAACTTTGGTTTTAGCAAATACGTGAAACTTGGTGGTTAATTTTATCATTATGAACAGTTGATAATATGAGAAATGATTAGACACTGCCCTAAAAAATTTTAGAAAATTATACTACTCTGAATACTAAAAAAATTGTCTAATTATTAATAATATAATTTACTATAGTATTACAGTAGTACATTATATTATTATTATTACAGTAGTACACATATATATTAATAATTTAGATAGCCTTCGAAAAATAATTATATAAATAATTCCTGTTAATTAATAGTATGAAAATTAAAGAACGAAAATAGGATAAATATCAAGTGGGTGTGGTCAATATGGTCATTTAACATAGATTCGGTTGAAATTGAATTTTTTTGGCATTTAGTTTAAAATTTAAATATATTTTTTACATATTTAATATCATATATTATACATGTATAATGTATATATAAAAGCTACAATTTACTAAGATATTTACTTTTTTTGTGTTATCGTGGTTGAATCTTTTTAGATTTTTATCTCTTCTAGATACTACGTTTACAAGAGCAAATTCTACAAGCGACATAAATACAAAAAATAGACACATGGACATCCTAAATATTAATAATACAATTAATTATTGATTAACAATGTGTAAATAATAATATCTTAACTGTAATAAATAAAGTAAATGAATTGTTTTAGTTTCATAAATAAGAAAAATAAAAGAAAAAAAATTGTAAAATGATATAACGTTTTTCATGTGATTTAAATGCATTTATAATTACCAAACATCCATTGCTTTTATATAAGAAACTCGTGGTAATGAACTTCTAGCTCCAGAGCTTTGAGTCGTCATTGTCAGCACCGTCAACCAACCTATATATGATAATGTACAGTAGAACAATGCCGAAACTACCGTACCCGATAGATCTCCGGGAGGTACCTCTTCTTATAAATTTATGTTAATTTTTTATGTTAAACATTTTTCCAAATTGAGCATTAAGAAAATTATATTCTGGAATATCATAACTATTTTGTGTTTTAAATTTAAAATCTCAATTCAAGAGTCTTATAGAGGTAGTTAGGGGTATATAAAACTACTCATCATTTATGAAATTTTATGGCCTATTTTTGATTTTTGGTGGCCTCGACAATGGCGGATCTAGGATTTTCAGCCATAAGGCAAAATAATTATTAGGGAACAAAACTCATATAATGTATTTAAATTTGAATTTTTATATTATGTTGATAAATATATTTCTATATATAATAATTTATATTTTTTATAGTTTTTATTCTACTAAATTTTTCAACAACTGTATTAAAATCGACATTTTCGGCAAGTTCTCTTTCGATTATCAACAACGTTAAGTCCGATAGGTCGCCCCTGTTGCACTCATCTAGATCCGCTACTGGTCCACTGCATAACCGTAAATTTTTGATTATTATTGAGTACAGTGTACACAATGCCATATGTTTCATTATGACTAGCAAAAATTTTTTAATTTAACTAAAATGATACATATTATATCCTATTTACTTCCAAAGCAAATTTTTTTTTTTTTGGCAACTTTTATAATTATATTTTTATATTCAACTTATAATTGAAATTACCTAAAGAAACTCTGGCCGGTACAGCATCTAGAATAGTTTAATATTTATCATAAAAGTATGGTTGCCAACTCAGAATCAAGAAAGTAAATGACATTTAAAATTTACATCTACCTTTGAATAAAATTTTCACAACTATCATTGTTATACTTAAACCACCTAATTGTAGATCTATCATATTCGATTCTACCCACGAAAGATTTTTATGGACACGCTATAATTTTTTCAATTTAAAGGTTGCAGAAAAAGTTAATTTTAAACTAATAATTCATCATAATCATTATATTACTATTATCATTAACGTTATATAATTATAACATCACAGTAAAAATATTTATAATATCATGTAAATTTGAAATTATCGTTATAGAATTTTCAAATTTAAGATAATTTTGAATTACCCAAAAAAGGTGGTTCTTGTCTGGAATAATTTTTAAACAAATGATTGAGTACTTCGTTTTGTCTAAATTAATATTGTACCGTTTAAGCTTAACATAATTTTGATAAATGTATAAAATGAAACGTTGCAAAGTGTAGAATTTCATTTTTTTCATTTCTGTTGAAATATATGGCACGTATAGAAATAAAAAGATAATTTGTAGCATAATAAGAAACGTGAGTATTGTAAAGTTAACAATTTATCGATATTTTGCCAACTTTTCAATTATTGCATGATAAAATTAATTGCACACATTTGATTTAAATAGTCTCATCTTTAAATAAGTGTACACCTATAATTATTATTGATTGACTTTTGTACCAAAGTAATAAATTAAATATAATCAATTTCAATGTTAATGCATTTACAGAAATAATAATAATGTATATAATACAATTGAATTAAAATTTAATTTGCAATGATAAAACAAGTTTAAAATTCAATTTACATAAATTTAATTTAATGAATAATTTAAGAAAAAATTAAATATTTAATACAATTGTGCAAAAAACATGAAAAATTTCAGATTTTAAGATGTGCTTTTAAAGTTTTTTCTTTCCTTTTTTAATTTACTTTTCATGTAAATTAGTAAAGCAACAACAATCTGAGATAACGATGCGTCCAGTGTGTCAATCACACCTCTTTGAATCCATTTTGGTATAGTAATTGACGGGTGGTCAATGTCAAATAATTTTAATATTTCATCAGCCGAACTTATATTACATTTTTGTTTAATCCAAGCATTAATTCTAAAGTTATAAAATCATTTTTCAGTAGACCAGTCTCTATATTGTATATATCAGTGATGGCAAAATATGTGTTTTCGTGTTAAAAATCAACACTTGACCTTTTTTTACCTTCAAAAAATATGCACCTTAAAAACAAAATTTAACAAGAAAATCATAAAATAGATTCCATGAGTGAATAAGGTTTCTCCTCTCTTCCAATTTGAAGAGCTGAATAACAATTTTGTAACAATTAAAAAACACCAGAAAATTTGCAAATATAATCTCAAAATTAACACCACGTTTTATTTGGTTGCATCACTGCTATATATGAATACCTACTTATAATGTACATTCTTTCAAATAAAATGCCTCAGTACAAAAGTCATTAGTATTAAATATTTGATGTATAATTGAGTAAACCAAAACCTATACAAGATGCTTGAATTAAATAGATATCAATGTTTTATACATTGAGGGTAACTAACCGTTAGAGTAAAAGTCAAAAAGATTATAATAATAGTCAATTTTTCAAAAGTCGGTGATTAAATTGATTTTAATCGAATATATTCAAGTAAACAAAAGTTAAATTACTTGTATTCATATAAATATATATATATATATAAATACAACATGGCTCCATTATTATATTTGTAAAATTAACAAATTACTGTAAAAATATTTGAAAATGCAAAAATTATTATTATTCAATTTAAATAGACAAATTTATAATCATTTTTATTTTTAAAACTTTTCTTAAACTCATTTCTAAAACTTTTAAAAAATATTCTTTTACTTATATAAAATTGAATTGAATGTCTGTGTTACCATTTATTTAAAAAATTTCTAGAATTAAAAAACCCAATTTCTAATACAGTTTTTCAAGAGTAATGCAGTATCGATAATTTCATTATCCGAAATTGAGTTCTTCAGAGTCAAGAACCAAATTTCCCATTTTTTTAAAAATAAAATCAACGCTAAAATTGATTGAAAAAACATATATTCTGGAATAAGCTTTAAGGATATTAAGATACTATTAACATTCTCGATAATCTCAACCTCATAAACTTACACCTTCATGGTCAAAACCACAAATCCTATTTTTATTTTTAATGAATAAAGTCTTAGAATTTCATAAACATTATTATAAATCGTAACCTCCAAAAAGTGCATTTTCAAGATCAAAAACCCAGATTACCCTTTTTTTAAAAAATGAAAATATTCCTATAATTAAAAAAAACACATCATTTTGACACAGCCTATTCCAGTTGATATAGATATAAAATTTAAACCAAAGGAATCTACAGATCCCCGGTTAAAAATTTAAAGTGTAAGTATTTATCTTACAATTTCAAAAAAAATGCGAACTGACTTTATACACATTTAAAATACAGAAATATTAAAATTATTATTAAAATAATGAAAGAATAAAAAAATAGCTCATCTTATTTTGAAACCACTGCAGTGAACTTGTGTGCACTGTAATTACTTTTTATATATCTTACGATATACAAAATTAATAAAATTACTTGATTGTGGGATTAAATTCAGCAGAAATGCAATTGAAAATTCTGTAATCATTTTTTAAAGTTTTGGTAGGTTTATTATAATGAATTGGTAAACGTTTGTACATGGCTGATCCTTTTTGGTCGTTTAATGACAAAAAACCATGAGCCATTATATGTCCTTCTACTAAATAAATTTATAAATAATTGGGCATTTTATATTAAAACCATATAAAAACCGCGTAACAGTAAAAATGTTTTACCAAAACACAATTTTGTAACTTACCTATTAGTCATTTTCAAATTAATATATATAGTCCAAATACAATTATGAGATTTTTCATAACTCAAAGTGTGCTGCAGAGTTAACTGATTATCTTTATTATTAAAAAAATTTCATAAAAAATCTAAATCAATCGTAGAAACTTAATTTTTCCTCCAAATTGCACAGACAAACTCTACAAAATATGAAAAATTCAAAATTTTAGTGCTTTATTTACACTAATTTAAATTAATTTGAAAATTGCTGAGAGGTGGCATAGTATGGAAATATATAAGGATTAAAAACATACAAAATATTATACAGTGTTAATAAAAAGTATATTAATAATAAATAAATAATGAAGTTAAGGCATTTTTCTTCAATTAAAAAAAATGTTCAACCGGTGCCTGAAAAATGATTTTCAGCATTGGGTAGACACAATTATAACAGTTCAAATAATAATACCATCAAAACTATCTTCTTTTAGATATTTCAATATAATGTGATAAATTTGTAATAAATCTTGTGGTTCGGCCATAAGTTCAATAAAGGATACAAATTTGCCAGAAAATTTAAAATTCAAAATAGATTTGATACTGTCTAAAAATATAGTATAAATTATAATAAAAAATTGTTAATTCTCAGTTTAAATTCATATTTCTGAGACTAAAATTGATCTTACCTGCTGATAAGAAAAAAAGGAATTACAATTTTTAAACCACTACTGTTTTGATTATTTTAAATTTCTCTAAATCAGCCTTCACTCTTTTTGCTAAATGGGCACATTTTATAATTTTAATAGTTTCGTTAATCTAATTTATAGGGCACCAAATGTATCATTTATTTTTATAAAATTGAATTTCTGCGTGTGTTACAGTTTAATTATAAAATTAATCGTCTCAGAATATAACCACCCAATTTTCAATAAAACTATGTACTGTTCTTCCAGGGTGATGTTTTGTCGCAAATTTTATTGTCAAAAATTGATTCCTTCACGTTTAATCACCGAAATTAGCCTTTTTTTTAAAATAAAATGAGCCCTAGAATTTTAAAACACATTAATTCTGGGACAGCTTTTAAATATTTTTTAATCAGTACGAATTTAGTTTACATTGCAATAAATTTGATAGTAACAATGAATTTTTTTTTAAATTTTATCGCGGACGCAGGACGAGGGCCCTGCTCTAGATCAAAAATATACAGGAATATGAACATTAGGGTATCCACAGTTTATATTTTCTAAAGTTATTAGGTTGACAACGAAGTTATTGCATTTTGTTTAAATTTTCAATTTAGCTTAAATTGATAATGAAACAATATTGTTTAAAATCCAAAAATTTTTGTTTAATTTCTTTCTTAAAATTGTTCAGGACCAGCATTTGTGAAACACTGTCGTAACTGAAAAATCCGCTCTTTGTTGGTATGCAAAGTTCAAATGTACAATTTTTTCTCAACGACGTACTTTGTTCTAGTCGTTCAGTTGAACTCAACTGTTAAAAAAGCGATTAAGCCAACTTTTGCATAAAAACCCACGGCATACACGACTAGGAAGTGCTGCCACACCCACCATACTCTCCAGATTTGGCGCATTTCGATATTTTTCATATGCTATGAGCGGATTTTTGTTGAATATTGATGGAGAATTGAAAGTTTGGTTGAATTTTTAGAGTAAAAATCTAGTCATTTCTACTAGAGCTATTGAAAGTCTTGTTGAACGCTGGGAAGAAATTTTCAACAAGGTAGAATACATTATTAATGTTTAAAAAATCATATCTAAAAAACTGCATGAACTTAATTTCCAACATAATACAAAAATGAATTTTACATACAAGTTGCTTTTTTATTTATAAACTATATAAAATTTTAAAAAATAAACTATATTCATATTTAACCTCCCCCAAATGCAATTATTGAAATTAATACAAACTTTTTAAGATAAATATACAAACAAGAAAAACGAAAAAAAATAAAAAAAAAATAAATAATAATACTAATAACTTTAATTGATATCAATTAATATCATGATCATAATATGATGTCTGTTCTGGGTTTGTTTTATTGTTCTGATTTCTTGGATAGGTTTATCATGTTTTTTTAAAGTCAGTTCTAGCTCATTTATTTTGGTTTTTAATGATGGTTGAATTCAATTCAATAGAAAACAACCCAAAACTGATAATATAACTTCAAACTTTAGTATATTTACTTTTTTTGTAGATTTCAATTATTAAATTTCGTAAGGGTAGATACATTGTATTAACCCATTTAGAAATGAAAAATGGCCTCAACGTGCAAAATGTTTTTTTCTAATAAAAACGTGGACACTAATAAACTTTATACGACAATTTTATAAAAACAAACCATCAATCATAAAGTTGTTATTCTGAAACTGATCAACCCAAATACTAAATGCAATTTGAGGAATATTGGCTAAAATACTTTGAGTGGTAGTAATTTTCTTTTTATAATCCTTAACAGGTTTAGGTAAATTTTCAATAACGTGTTTCAAAGGTTCTAAATCGGTAAGATTTTTAAAATCCTCATCATCAAATTGTTGATATTCATGAGAACAAAAAATACAATTAATCCATTCATCAATAGATTCAGATTTGGGATTAAATTTATTGGCATGAATTAAAGAAATTGAAGCAGCCGCATAACCATGATCCAACTTATCGTCTCCAACTTTTAATATAGTGTCCTGTATAATGTGAAATTTTCGTGATGTATCCTCAGAAGAATTATTCTTTGACAAAACGGAAAATGTAATTTCAACACAATTTAAATCAAACAACAACCATTTATGACTATCTGCAGGTATACCCTCTAAACACGCGAGCATTATACGCTTCACATTAAAAGAAAAATCGCCTCCCAAAGAAGAATTTAAAGAGTTTAAATTTTTTCCACTCGTTCCAAAATCTTCAAAATCATGTAAAAATTGATTAATCGTAAAAAGCAAATCAACCTTATCAGATTTAAATGCTTCTTGCCAATATCTATGATATTTCCAAGAATAATAATAATTTTTGATTGCTTTTTCTTTTGCGTCATTTTGAAGGAATATAGGATTAATTTTTTTGTTAACGAATAAGATGTTTCTGCATTTTTTATAAATTTCGGTAAAATAAAGACTAATCTGTTTGATAATTTCCATAATATTAACAACAGAATTTGAATGAATAATCACATTAAACACGTCTGCATAAATTGAAACATCAACCTTCATAAAAGGAGTTTCTCTCTCTCCAATATTTGAATCGGATTTAATTTGAAAAATATTTTTGAAATTAACACGGAAATTAACAACCATTGCAATAATATCAGAATACCCCATATAACACAACAAGAGTTGAAACTTGTCGACAGAAACAATGCATTCATGTTTGGGTTTATACACGTGGATATTTTTCCAATCTTCGTGGACAAGAAAACTGCTACATAATTTTTCGATCACAATAGACCCTCCAATAACTCCGTCAGAAGCTTTAGCATTCAAATGACCAATATCAAAACAAACTTTAACGTATCGATACTTTGAACTATTGAGACTTAATTGGCCTTTTACATTTAAATTATCAGCAATACACAAGATATTTCCCAACGTATATCCCATCTGAGTAAAATATTTAATTTTATCGACATGAATGGAAAAAGAAATCAGAGACTGCCAATCATTTTCGATTGTATTTTCCTTTAAACGATTTGAACCATAAAATAATAAAGAAACCAAATTTTTGCGATACCAATTTTTAGGAATCATTAAAATTTGATCCAAGCCATCAATATTGAAAGAAATTAGAGATTCTCCAAGAGACAAAAAGGTTGAAAATTTAACATTGGTAACATTATCAAGACTAATACCTTGAGTTCTAGAAAAGTGACATTTTATGGTATCTATACACAATTTTAAAGCTACAAATTCTTGTTCCTTTTTCCGATCATTATTTAGACGTTGCATAATTTTCATGGTTAAATTTTTCATTTCAACAGTCACATAAATATTTTTTTGTATGGCTAATGAATCAAAGACTGTATTCAAAACATTTCGAAAATTAAAGTTTTTAGTATGGTCCATAAAATCAACATTATTTTGAGAGGGTAGACCTTTATCTTGATAACATGTAGAAAAAAATACATCCGTTTTGGGAACTTGTATCAAATAAGCTGCGTCACAATAAGGTAAACAACCAAATTGTATATTTATAGGATTTACATGAACTTTGATGAATAATTCAAAAGTCGAAGACGCATGTTTTTGTACATAAACATTTTCCATTTTTTCTACATTTTTATAAATATAATTGTAAATTAAATTTGACGCATTCTGTGCCTTTTCCAATGATTGTTCAAAAAAATCCAATATAAAAGTTTCTACTTTAATATCCTCATTGAGTCTAGCAATATCACAAAACACTTTAATAAACTTTTTCTTTGATTTACGGGAAAGACAATCTATATTTAATGTAACATCGGGTAAAACAATGGTAGTTTTATTATGATCAGGTAGGACGATATTTCTGAATGCTGTGCCAGTTACAGATACATTTTTAGGGTTCATGTTTGTAAAATTTTCATTTTCACGTTTAGGTTGATTTGAAAATAGATAAATTGAAAAGGATGAAATTTTGAAATTAAATTTAAACAAAAAACTAACCACAATATTCCTAGTTTCATTGAGCAAGTCTTGTTGCAATGTAAAATTTTTAATATTCTGAGAATCATTAATATTAATTTGTGACTGACTAGCAACTTTTATTTTAAAACTTTTTTTATAGTCAAAATTACTACTAGATAAATCACTTGACGCCCTAGAATGTTTAGATTCAATGTCATAACTATCACTGGTAGTTAAATTGAGTTTATTTGGTCGACGTTTAATATCTGTGGATTTTAGTTTATTAATAAATGTTAACCTGGCATTCTTGGAATATATAGTCTCGAGAATATTCAATTTCTTAATTTCCTTGTCTCTAAGCGAATCATCGAATGGAGTAGATTCGAGGTTATCCTTTGCTCTCATATTTGAAACTCTTGAAGCTTGAATGCTAATCATTTTTTCAATATGATAATGGGGATTATTTTCCAAGTTTTTAGAATTTTCATTAACGAAAGATTTACTGCTCTTCATAATATCGCTGAGATTATCAGATTGTCCGTCCATTTTATCATCAGAATCTGTAAATTTTCGAAAAGTGTGAGAAATAATATACAATTTTTCTATAAACGTGGTATCTAGAAACACATCCATGCCTTTTGTATCAAAGTCTAGAAAAATATCCCATTGAGCAGTTTCATCAGTTTCTAAACTTTCTAAGGTTTCGGTAGTTTTTACATTTTCTAAATTTTCCCTAAATCTTTCCGGTAAAATTTCGTCTTCAAATACAGTATTTACAGTTTTTTTTCCTATGGTAGTAGTAGAAGAAAATTTAAAATTGCCTTCTGGAACAATAGCCGAATTACAATTTTCTTTAGGGTTCAAACTTTGATCCGTTTTATAATTATCTGTCAATTTTAAATTTAAACCTTTAAAATCCCCTGCACAAGTAACATTTTCATGAGAAGAAACACTAAACGATGCGCACTTTACACGACACAAGATGAAAAGTTTTTGATAAGTAGAATGATCATCTTGTACAACAGGTAAGCAAATTTCTAAATCGGATATAAGGATACACAACCTAATTGCTTCAATTTTGGAAATACCGGCATATGAACTTGAAAATTTTTTTTCATAATTAGTATAATAACTTTTAGCAGACATCATCTTTTCACTCCAAAAATTGTAATCATTTTTATAATTTATCCAAATGACAATAAATTTATCAATAGAAATGGGTTCCACGTAAAGTTGAGGTTTAATAATTTGCAAGAACAAATTATTAGACTGTTTTGATAAATTTTGATTATCTAATTTTAAATTGCATTTAAAATAAGCCATTTCCGTAAAAGCTTCATTCAACGACAAATTTGTACTTGAATTTACATTAAAATTAACATTTGAAGGTAACACTCCCAATGAAACTTTGAGGTAAAGTTTAGACTCTAATAAATTTAAAATCTTGTCAATATCGACATTATTAAAAGGGAAATTTTCTACATTTTCCATTTTTTTCATGAGATTGTCTATCGAAGTGTTGAAACTTTGTATATTATTAAAATTTAAACAAATATCATTTGTGACCAATTGAATAATAACGAGTGAAGGGGTAATAGCACTCAATTGTACCTTATTCCATACAATTTCAACATTATACAAAATCTTTTTTTCAGGTAAATTTAAAATTTCCTGATCTAAACTGTACAATTTTTCAGATTGTTCTGAACCCCTAAATTGTTTAGTTTTTTCATACTTTGGAACAGCATTTTTAGAATTTGAATTTTTTTCAAAATTTACTGCGACATTTCCCGTCATTTTTTTATAAATTTCATTAAGTTCGAAAATGAACAATTTACTAGCAAACATTAAATGATTGATAAAATTTGTTGAAATATTATATTCGTAATCGTCTACCAAAATTTCCACTTTCCATAGACCGGATATTTGCGTTTCACTAGTAAATGAATCTGCACAAACTTGGTCGGCTTTTTTGAAAGATTTAGATAAACTATAATCATCAATTAAAGCAATAGCATTAGAAATATCTACAATATTTTGTTGATTTGTAGGAGATTCGTCCAAAGATTGCCATTTCGCAGTCAATTTAGCCCTAGGTAATTTTACATTTACAGTTTTGGTGTTTTGTTTTTCCTTTTCAGAATTAAAATCTCCATTTACTTGAGGTAAATTTGACGTGAATGTTAAACTATGACTTTTAATTGAAGCTTCCAAACCCAAATATTGTGAATGACGTCCCAAGATAAAAATTTTTTCTACATTATATTGAGCAAACATTACGGGCAATAGCGTTGCTTCAATTTTAATAGATTTTACTTCTACAGTGTAATTTAAAATATTTGAAAATTTTTTTAAATCAGAATATTGGTTCACCTTTTTAGACGCATTTCTCATACGAATCCAATACCGTATAGCTTCCATGTGATAATTTGCCTTATTCGCAATTAAATCTGCATGTTTATGGCCAAAACAAATTATAATCATATCTACTACACGTTTATTACTCCTTTGCACAACGCCATGTAATTTTATAGGATTATATGGAACCGTGACATTCAAATCACCAATATTACTATAAAGACAAAAGTTTTGCTTATTATTATTATTCGAAATTGGCTGCATTTGTTTAGAATCTTTCAAAGACAATAAAATGGATGACGGGGATATATTAATCATGAAAATATTTTTATATTCATTTTCAATTTTTTCTGAAAATTCCACTCCAATCTGAGAAATTGATCCCAAAACGGAAATTACAGTATCTTTATTACAATAAACTGGTTTAAAATTACCATTTTTTTTATTAGAAATAAACTGAGTGTCCATTACTAGAGATGCATAATTATCTATCGAATTTGCCTCAAATTTCAAACCACTAAGAATAGCAGTTATATTGATCAGTTTAAACCCAACAAAAATTTGAAGTACAACTAAATCCATATCCTCACTTTTAATTTCCTTTTCCCTTTCAAATTTTCCAGTCGATTCAAAAGATTTGACGATATTATTAAATTTTGACCAAATTCCAATAAACTCATTTTTGCACGGTTTTTTCATCAAATCACTTTTCGCTGTAGAGTTATCATTAGAATCGACTTGCTTACTAAACTTGGAAATTACATTAGATTTTGACACTGAAAAACTATCGTTACACTTTTTATTATTTCTAGAATCAAAATTCACATTATCAAACATGGACCCTGAAGAAGACTTTGAATTGGATTTAGAATGATGCGCAGAAGTTGAATAATTTGTAGTATTTTCAGCCTCAAGTTCTACTCTAATTTGGTGAATATTATCAAACATTTTTCTAAATTGAACCAATAATAGCAACAATAAAGACATGTTAATATGCTGACTAATTGAATCGCAATTAATACACAAGACAAAATCATGTTTATCAAAATTTAAAACTTTAGAATTTTGAAAATCTTTGGATTTAAGATTCAATTTATCCTTATTAAACAGTTTGTTTGACAGGAAATTTAAAACAAAATTATTAGATTCAAAAGTAGGAGTTTCGTGTTTAAAGGTAGAAATTATAATTTTTTTTTGTTTTTTAGTTTTAGCAATATCTATTGTAATTTTATCAATCAAAATTTTTAAATTAAAAATTTTTCCAAAAACATTTGAAAATAATTTATCCAACATTGACTTTGCATTAGGATTAAGATTTAAACTATTGACAAGATTTGAAAATTTACCAGTATAATCATAATCATGAATTTTTGAATCTGAATACAGACGATTATGAGTTTTAAACTTTAAAACTTGTTCATAAGAAGATTCATGAGAAGTATTTGAATTTTCATTCCTAGTAGTTTGTGAATAGTTTTCCATTGAAATTTTTTCACTGTCATCTTGATTAATAACCGACCGTAAAACTTTTGATAATACCTTAAAACCATTCGAAATGTAAGATTCTTCAGAATTGTCATTTTTGGGGTCAAATTTATCAATCTTTTCATAGGGACCTATATTAGATTTAGCTTTCACAGGTTTGTATTGATAATTTAAATGATTCGAAACATTGGACGTATTCAAAGTAAACGACAAACGCCATTGACTAATTAAAGCAAAAATTCCACTCTTGAGAATTTGAATACTTGGAGAATTTTTATAATTCAAAGCATTTTCAATTTGATTCAAAGAATCTTTACTATTAAAAATCGTATTATACATTACACACATTAATTGAAAAGATGGGTCCATTCTATAAACATTTGACATGTTATCGAGATAATTATATTTATAAATTTTATGATTTAATAAAAATAGAGAATTTTCCAAAGATTTAACCATTAAAAAGGAAAACATTTTGTACAATTTTGCATCATAGATACTACAAACTTCGAAAAGTATACGTTTCAATCTAAACGATTCCGGCATCCAGGCTTTTGCAGCTGGATTTGTAGTACTAACTAAATCCCAATCAGTTCTTTTAAACTGAAAATTATCTATTGACGCATTTGAAGGAGGTGGCGCAAACATGGCATAAACTTTATGAACATAAATTTCAATTTTTCCATTTTCAAAATAAATTTCTTTTTTTTCGTCATTTAAATTACAATCCCAACCATTTTTATTATTTTCACAAAATTTAAAACTAGTATGTCCGTTTGACATTTTTTTACGTAATCTTTTAAAAACTTTAAATTTTTTCGGTTTAGAATTTGAATTTTGGGGTTTATTTGAATTTTTAGTATCGAAAGGTGTTTTTTTGAGTGGTTTAATTTTTTTTAATTTATCCAAGAATACACTGAATGAAACATTTTCAACTATTGCTTCAAACATTGCAAAATTTAGTATATTTTTGTCAATAATTTTAATACCGGATACATCATCAATATATTTTAGTGAAATTTTCGACATGTCAAATGTATCTTTATTTGAAATTCGACGTAATTGAAATACAATTTTATCTATTGAAATTTTCATTAAATTGAATGATTCCTGATCCAAGTCTAATAAATCTTTTTTATTTTCAATTTTACTCTTCGTTTTACACGTTTCACCCTTTTTTCGATCTAAATGTGAATCGGGATGCAACATAAATTTTAAATTTGTGCCATTAATATTACAAATACTCGACGCCAACAGTTCATTAGGCATTTGAAGATCAAATACTGAAACAATATACTCGGCCAAGTTTATTTGAAGAGTTGAAAGATTAATCTTTTTTACTACCACGTTTATGGTGGAATTTAAATTTTCAAATTTTTCATTATAATCAAAAGTGCTCTCAAACTTTTTTTTCATAGTTTCATTGCAAAATGAAAAAATTTTTCGGTTAATGCCTATTAAAAATTCTGTGAAATGAACATTTGATATAAAACGACCAACACTAGTTAAATATTTACCAAATTGTTCCAAAACCAATGGGGTTACAAACGCAGAAATGGAATCAAATTCTAAGTAGTTGAAATTTTCATTTTTATCGTCGTCTAAATATTCATGAAACAATTTATCATTTTCATTAGATTCATTCAAATTGTTTTCAGTTTTCATTGAATTTATAGAAAAACCACTAGTTTCTTGAAAAAAAATGGGTTTAAATGTTGCAAATTTAGACATAGTTGCAGTCATATCATACGAATAATCCATATGAGAACGCCAATTTGCACAAGAATACGTTTTCAAAAAAGAAGTATAACCTTCCATTAAAAGTTCACAATGTGTAATAGGTTCACTAGTTTGTTGGTGAAGGTCAATATATTTATGATGAATGTTTACATCATATTCATGTTCCCGTTCTTTTTGATTTTGATTATGATCATTTTGATTTTGACTTGAAGAAGACAGATTCAAATCTGAATCTGATTTTAAACGAATGACTGTATCATGAGACAATGATTTTAATTTATTTAGGACAAGACCCCTCGGAAGGACACTATTATTTTGAACTGAACAACTTCGATAACATTTTGACAAATTTTTTAAATCAATTTCTCTGAAACCTTCATTAACATTTTCTCTGGAACCCTTAAGAGTCGATGACTGAGAAGTAGACCTTTTAATTGACTGATTATTAAAATTTTCATAATTTGTTTTCGCGTCATCATATTTATTAGTATTTTTAGAATAATCAAAATTATTTTCTAAATCCACTCTATTTATAGTCTTGTATATATCCTTAGACTTGAAAAATTGTCCATCTACATTAATTTCCAAATCCCTAAGCAAAGATTCAGTAAACAAAGATTGGCCGTGGCCAATTAACGGTAGAGGCAAAATTTTATCGACGCATTTTTTAATATTTCTAGGGTTAGTAACGTAAAAAAACATGCTACCGTTATATTTAGTACCAAAAAATGTATATTCACCATTACAAGAACAACTATTCCCATTAGATTTATTTTGACTATATTTTGCAGTATGAGAAACTGTAGCCATCGATGGATCAATTTTATCATCCCACAGAAAATTTAAACGTTTGTGAAATTTATCGTGTACATAAATGTATGAATCTGTATTGACTTGATCAAATTCGTTTTCTAAATCATTAATGTTTAAATTAAAGATACTCTTATCATGGCCAATTTTTTTAGGTTCCAGGGTTGATATAGATAAAGGAAACATTAGAGGATTTTCTGATGTTATAATATTACTACTAGGGGTAATAATATCATAATCTGATAAATTTGTATTTTCGTCTTCATTTGTTAAAGTGTAAATATCATGGTGCCGGTATTTAATTTTTCTAACGTTATTTGCAATCATAGTTTTAATACGATGACTTTTTGCGTTGATGGATTTTATCAATTTTTTCTTGTTAAATATACGGTAAAGAAAAGTATTACTTTTATAAATGTTTATAGATTTTCGACCAACTTTGAAAATTTTTTCATTTTTACGTGTATTCATTTCACTTACATTGTCACAAGTTTTGGTGAAACCTTTGCCAAATTTTACAAAATTTTTCTTGTTTATATTGTTAATCAAATTATTTATGGTGAAGTTGACGAAATATACATTTTCTAGTTTAGTTTCTCCACATAAAATCCAAACATCATTCTTATCGTCCTTATCATTGTGAGAAAATGCAGATTTTATATAATGTTCAACATTAACTTGAGGTAGTAATAATTGTAAACTCTCTACAAGACTATTAAAATGCCTATTACAACTATTTAATCTCAAGTACTTTATCAAAATTTTAGTGCAGATTGACTCCTCTACAATTGACACATCAAAACTGTCAATAGAACAAACTAGTGAACGATACTTGAGAGATTCCATTTTTGTACAATTTACACTTTCGCAATGATATAGACATGCTCCATGCATGCATATTTCGTGAATCAATGGTTTCTCAAAATGGTAACCATCATTCGAAATGTCTAAAATAAATTCTTCGGCAAATGACGCCAAAGAAAGTAAATGATGGACATCTATACGCCCAGTTACGTCACCAACACAAATATTCATGGCCCACGAATATTCAATTGGACTAAAATGCATTGGCACATTAGTGGTTGATAAACAACCATTACCTCTCACTTGTATAGACGAAACACAGATAGCGCCATCTGATTCCATTCGATCTTCTGACGCTATAAACAAGGGATGAATGTACAATTGTAATCGTGATTCATTAGGTTTTCTTTGATATTCAAATGTAAAATTTTTAGTATACAAAACATCGTAATCATTTTTACTTTCACTACACTGACCTTGAAACGGTTTATAAGTAGATTCAGATTTATCAGAATTAACATCAATTTGTAAATTTTTCAACCTCAACAATTTAACTTTAATATCCTTTAAATTAATACACAATTCAATGTCCAACAATCTAAACAAACGGGCATCATACAATTGATTTTTTAAATTTTTCAAATCTGGACAATTGTTTCTACAATTGTTGATAACTTTTTCAAAATAATTGTCATTTTTATCTAAAATGTTTAAATGATAACCAAGATAATTTTCCTTGAAATACCAAAAGTGCCTCAAAAGAATACCATATAAAAGCATATCAATATCATCAATTTTTACATTCAAAACCAATTTATCAGATTCAATTTTAGCAAGATTAAAATTGTACTTTACATCATGATAAATTTGTCTCTTAAGTTTAAATTTGGGTTTAGGTTCATCATATTCCATTAAAAAGACTTCATTTTGAGTGTAATGAAAAAAATCATTTTCATTTGTTCTAAATGAATTTGTATAAGGTATAAAAGTATACAATCCCTTTATAACTAAATTTGGTGACGTTGCAACTTGAACCCAGTCTTCTGAAGAAAGTGGTGGATTGAAAGTAAAAGAATTTCGATCGTTTTTTAAATTTTGAGACACCATTAAATTCAACAATTTCAACCTTTCCAAATTGCAATTTGATTTGGATGTAAGCATTCTTAATGCCAACATTTTAGCATTTACATTAAATGGAACCGTCTCCTTTTCAGGTAAAAATTTGTGAAAAAGAAAACAAATTTCAAAATTAAAAACATTTGCAATAATATCAATAAAATCATTATCAGAAAACAAATTTCTGTCCAAATTCATTAAATTAAACTCTGACGTACCCAAAACTATTTGAAAATTTATACCATTCAAATTAATTTTCCATTGATACGGAATAAATTTATAAATATCAGCATGTCCACCCATTTGATCAGACCAATCTTTAATAAAATTGCAAACATAATTCTTGTGTTCCATTAAAAAGTAAACTGTCGACGAATTTGAATGAATTTCCAGTGTCCAATTTTGAAACTTATTCCAAACATTGCCACTTTCAATGGACAAATTAATATTTAAATTTCTTGCCGTAATGAAAGGTTTAAAATCAAGACATGTATGCACTTTAACATTACTTAGACAAATTTTTGTAATTACGGTAGTCATTTCAGAAATTTGGACCAAGGGAAATTCTAATTTTAAAACTGATTTTTCTTCAATATGACAATGTGTCGTAAATTCTAAATCGTCGTTTTTGTGATTAAATGTAATTTGTAGTCCACCACAAAATGTCAAATTCAATTTAAAAAATAAATGCAATCGAGACTCTCCGGTAAGAATGTTACTTTTTACTGGAAAGGTTTGAAAGTTTTGAGGATAATAATATTGATACATTTTTTGTCGTCTTCTTTCATTTTCTGGTCCGTAAAATAAGTAAGCTTTTTCATAAAATGATACTTTTAAACCATAATTTGGAGCATTTGCATTCAACAATTTTTCAAATTCAGGTGATATACCAGGTTCATCGTAATAATAATTTCCTTCTATATTGAAACCTTTAAAAAATTCTTCTCCTTCCTCAGATATTGTTTTTTGATCATCATTTATTTTTATCTTTTCATTTTTTTCAAATTTACAATTTATTGAAGCCGCACAAAAGTTTAAATTGTGATTCAATTGATCAAGTTTGTTAGTTGATGCCATCATGGAATAATTTAAGGAAATTTTATTAACGTTAAGAATTAAAGATTCTTCTCCAATTGGATTATAAAATACAGTCATAATTTTATTACTAGACAAGCTTACAGTTCTCATCATTTTTTCAAATTTACATTTCACAATGGTACCCCAAATTGACTGTGCCTGTTGGTATGCTTGATTCATTGGTTCGTGTTCACTGTCAGATTCATCCGTTTTATCGTCATTGTCGAAAATATTCTTTTTAGTACGGTCATTAATAAACAGTATTACAGAGTTCATATTTGATACAATAGAATCTCCGCTATTTGCCCAGTATCGAAAAACTATTGTACCAGACAAAATGAATACAGTATAATCACTACACGTATAAGTACATTCACGGAATGACATCTTTCCAGAAATTAAATTTAAACTTATAGAACCTATTGTAATTGAATCGTTTTGCATTAATTTATTGCAAATTTTCGAAATTAAAAATCCTTGTATCGTTGAATTGTATAAATATAAATATATTGTCCATATTGTTAAAAATAACAACATAAAAAACATTAAAACGTAATTGTTTCTTGATTCAATAAATTCGTCTATGTTTTTTTCTGGGATAATTAGTAAAGTAGTATTTTTTATATTATTGGTATTTACAGGTATTTCTCTTAAATTGTTGATGGGGGTGATGGGTTTGATGACAGGTGTAATATTGGTAGAGTCATAAATCAATGGTAGTTTTGTTGTAATTTGAGGTGTTTTAATAGTTTTGTTTTGTACAGTTTTCTAAATTACAATGTATATGCAATATACATTGTAGTCCGGATAGGATTAGTATAGTGGTTCTCAACTTCTACAGCTACGCGACCAAATTTAATTTCAAAAAAATTCAAGCTCTGCCCAACCAATTTAATTTAGAACGGGATATATTACAATATTACCAATATTGTTTACACATTATATCACCTTTTTTATTAGAACCAACCTAAATCTTAAAAGATTACAAAGCAATGACAGGGATCGCACTAATAACAAATTATAAAATATCAAAAAAAATTGATATTGACTTTTTTAATCCTAACTTATATAATATGCTACGCGATTTTTGTTTGTGTGTGTGTGTGTCCACTTTTATTTAAATAACTACCCGTCTTAGAATTTTATAAAGTCCACACTTCAAATACAGTTTTTTCCGGGGGTGTTCGCAAACTTAATTTCAACCTCCCAATTTTACATCTTACGGGTCAAAAACCCCAGTTGTCCCTCTTTTCAAAAATCAAACGAGTTGGAGAATTTAAAAAAATATATACGCTGATACGGATTTTAAAATCATAAACATTTTATTTAAATTTAAAAAAATTATATCTTCAGGGCAAAAACACCAAATTACCCTTCTTTTAAACTGATATTTCCATGCCTTTCAAAAATTCTGGCGCCCCTACTGCTACTATTACATAGCCCAGCTGAATTTAATTTTTGTAACATTAAATATTAAAAATTACAATAGTTTCATTTGTTTTATTCACAGTGTTCTCGAAGCTATAAGCAAATGTACAAAAAAGGTAAATTAATAAAATTCTTTTAAGCATTATTTCATCTTCTTTAAATTAAGTTTAAATGTTAAGTTTCATTGATTCAAATGCAAAGTATATTTATTTCAAATATCATTAATTGATGTAATTGTGATTATTTGCTTTCAATAGATTTCCAATAGATTCTTTCAATGTTTTAATAAAGTTTACACTTTTTAATTTAATTTTAAACATACATTTTCGAAATTAATCAACAAAGTAGAAATTTAATCTTTTAATTTATATTGATAAAGCGTATTATGAAATGGTATAGTTGAGTGCGATTTATTTCAGTCATTTTACAACCATATTGTCCAGATGCAGACTACGTAAACTCGGATACAGTACATCTGCTTTTGACTTGATTTTTTTTTTTTCATTTTATGCGTAAGGTCCAATTTAATTATTTTATTGTAATTAATGTTTCATTTTTTGTATTTCTATTCTTTACATGTTAACAAAAAATTTATTTATTTATTATAGATTTTTTACTTATACAAAAATGAATGTCTGTTAGGGTGCTGTGCATATCATTCATGGCAATCGAAAATCAATACAACCAACGATAGATAATTATTTAGCAAAAAGAATTATATATGAAGATGCCACACGACTACCTTGCAAAGATGGATTAATCTTTAATGTTACAGCCAAGAGTTCATTTATTTAGGAATCTTAAAAAAACACTTATGATATACCACCAAAGAGTCATTCACCCATAAAAAATATCATTCTTAGATTTGCTACTGACAAAAAACAATTAAAAAATATTTTAAAGAACAAATTAAATTTGGCACTAGGTATTCCTTAAGCCTAGATTCTAGGGGAAAACTCTATAATAAATAAACGATATATTTTCATGGACAAACAAACCATTGATCATTAGGCCTTACTAAATTAAGAGGATCTATGACTAGTCTGAAACTTAATGGTGTTATTTTTGAAAAAATGAATAGATTCAATATTTATTTGCATAGACACATTGTTGGGTGTTCATCTGATTGAGCTTCAGTAATGATAAATCTGGAAAACATTAAAAAAATTATTTTGTAATGAATGTGAATAGTTTCCATTTTTTATAAGATAACAAGGTTAAAGGATAAATGGTACACAGAATAATTTAAAATCTATCCCTAATAGAAAAAACACTGAGAAAGAGCTTTATGAAGAGATTAAAGTACAAAGAGACTTGAGTAGATTTAAATTTATTACATTAAACACATCATCCCGTTGCTTTCACTGTCAAAGAAAATTTTTCATTCCACATAATGTATTTTTTTGATGTGTTGGAGTGTCACGCCATGATTTAAAACTTCAAAGATAATATACATTTTTAAAGATCAAATTACTGGTCAAATATCGAAATCCAACGAACATAGTTTCTTGTTTTAATGTTTTGAGTCTATTTACAATTACTATCAAATCCTAATCCACGGCTATCAGTTTTGAAGTAACCATCTCCAATAAATGGTTTTAAGATTCCAGTTTCGTTTTTTCCCAAGCCAGTTTCATCATTCCAGTTCAACTTTTCCATCATACTGTAACCATTTACATACAACTCTTTCATTTCGTATTTAGATAAAGATTTTAATTTGAGACAAATTGGAGTGTCCGCATATACACAAGGTACATTTGGTATTTTATTGCAAAATTCCATATGTTCTATAATTTTCAATTTCTCATATTCAACACGACAAATATCACAAATAGTATTCACGTGATTCATTGTTATATCATTAATGAATAAATGCCTTGAGTATTTTAGAGCCAATAGTTTCAACATTTTATATAAACTTTATTGAAAAATAACATTTTGTTTCTTTGTAACAAAGTACATGACTCATGTCACATGAGTGATAGCAAAAGATTTGTTAGTGTACAAATCGAATGATTAATTCATTTGACAACAATGTAACATTTCTCAGAAATGTTTATATACTCCCTCGCAGCAATTTTGCAATTTATATGAACCAATCTATTTAACATGCTAGGTTTTTTTTAATTTTTTATATATTAAACGTTTTGGAAGATCTTTCATTGGTAAAAAAATAAAAAAAAAACTCTGAAAGAAGTAGAAATTGAAATTTTTAATTATTTAGTTACTTTGAACGCCTCATCAATTTTGCAAACATAATAAACTCGTAGTTCCTGACAAATAATTGTTCTTAAACTGTTTTCAT
>LWCA01001204.1:0-11110 GCA_001642005.1 Intoshia linei | reverse complement strand
TTTTTAATGCCATAATTTGACCCTTTTCAAAATCAGTTAAAGGTTTACCTCTGCTCATTGCTAAAATATACATAAATAAATAAATTATATATTATTGAGAAGATACTATATATATAAACATAATGAAAATGGTAATTACATTTTTAAATTTGATTATCGTATAAAAAAAGTGAATTTAATGTGAAGTGTCCTATGTTTATTGCGCGGCTAATTAGCGATTTGTCTGATAACTTTTTATATAAATGTGGTAGAAGAAAAATAATGGTATCAACAAGCGTACTTTTTAATACCTTTTTTAATAGAAATGAAATATTCATGAAAATTAATGTTAATATACCAAAAAATAATATAAATCAATTGGACCTATGTTTGTTGCGCGCACTGCACATAGTATAACTTAGAAATGTTAATTACAATTATATCATTTTAAAAAAATACATGCTTACAATAGTCAACCAACTTACATATTAGGATATTAACTTTTTTCACGAATTTTGGAATTAGATAAAATCCATGGCCGTACGACATGACAAATAGGTTATAAACATTAACTATAATGTTTGTTCACCATAAATTTACAAAAACATCAGCCAGGTTTCACATTAAAAAATACCGTAATATAATTGAACTAATGTTTATTTACTTATAATTTTATTTATACTATATGTGCATAATTCGTCATTAATGTATTTTATTGAAGCTCTATCTCTTGGCAACATAACTATGTATACCTCGTTCAGCAACTTTGTTAGTAATTGCCACTTGGAGAGGAGGAATAGAATTATAGGCATGTTTTTTAAAAATCAAGTGCAACAATTGCACCTTTGTGGCAAATTACAAGGTGGTACAACTTTAATGGGTTGAAATAATAGATTAAGATAAGATCTGATATTTTCATATACTGTTGGTTGAATGCAACAGTATATGAACGTATCGGCGATAAAGTTGCAACACTCTTCTAAGCCCGGTTGACGAATTCCTAAGTAAATATTATATTATGTACTTTAATAAAAATCATGAAATAGTAATAATAATCTAAAATCCAAGCTTGGAATGATGTTATTGCTCTAGAATTCCATCGAGCTTGACTAAGAGACCTTGGCTTATTCCATTTGACATTAGGCCATTCCTCTTTTTTTACATTTTATATGCCAATGACAGATACTCCAACTCAGCGTAGTCGTCACAGGTCCAATAAGATGTTTTCGGAACATCTTTTAATTCATGAGCACTTGATTTATAAGATGAGATTAAATTTTCATAATTACACTGTAAATCGCCTATAAATATATTGAAATTATTCACAAAATTAAAAAAAATTACCGATGAATTTATCTCCGATATTAGGAGATTTGTTTATTCCACCTAATTTTGCATTCATATACAATCTAAGTAATCTATCAAGGATGTGTCGCTGACATCCAAAATATGGCACATTTCCTAATGTATTATTTCTTAATTTAGATATGATCCCATTATTCCCAGTATTAACCAAACAGGTATCGGATATTATCATTTTTACATTGTTTGAATGTCATATTTTTCAATTTTTTTTTTATTGCCAAATAAATTGTTTGTGATTGACCATTAGGCAAATAAACAACTCCAATGGGAAATCCTGTTTTAATTTTTTTTGTTTAAACACAAACGACTTGCATCTCCCTCCCATCAGAACGTTTACCATCCAAATGTAAGCTGATTTTTTTATTTTTAAGGTAATCTTTTAAATGCATCCATGATGTTTTCATATATTTTCTAGTTGCCTTCTAAATAGATACATGGATAATGCTTCTTCTGTTAATTTTTTCACAACTAGAGCAGATTTTCTACATGACAAATTTATATTTGTGGAGATTTTTACACCTAATTATGATGAATAATATCTCTTTTTTATAATTGGTATTTCATCCTCATCTGACTCAGAAGAAACACTTTTAGAAAATTACTCAGTTGTAAAATCAAATTTTTTTGGTTTAAGTTCATTTTTTGAAGGGTGAGGAGGTGGTAATATTTCAAAATTAGACGTGCAATGTCCTATACCACTTTCTTTTTGAATTTTATACTATTCTTTCTCTATTATGTGGTTTACATAATTGTAATCTTTCGCATCAAACTTTTTATTAATGTTTGCCAAAATATTTTACTTTTATTTGAATTTGGATATCGTTTATAATGGCCATATTCAGTAAATAGTTTTGTTAATTTTCTTTTTATACTATATATTTGTATTGGTTTAATATGAAATTTGTTCTGGAACACGGTAAAAATTTCTTTTGCTATACATAACAACACATGAGATCTGGAATATTCAATTATCATTAGGTATCTACCAATAATTGATTGAATGTTAGGAACCTTGTTAATTTTCTCTAATGATTCAAATCTAGGAAAATCAATATTTCTCGTAGATTTTATTTTTAGATTAATGCATCTTGTTTTTTATTTTTGGTTGTATTATGTGACACGTGATACATAATGCTTTTAAGAAATAAAATAACTGATATTTATTGGATAAAATTGTTCAAAACTCAATAATATCGTTTTTACTCGAAAGTACTCGGAGCAATTTAATTTAACTGTTGACAACTCGGTTGTATTCAGTTATTTTTATCAGTACTGTTTACAAATTAAATTTATTGTGATTACTTAATAGTAAACAGTTAAACTATTATAAAACTACTATGCAAATGACAATTTGTGAGATTATCCACCCAATAAATATAATGGTCAGTATTTTTATTATTAATTCATTAGAATCGTCGAATTGATTTCTACGAATTAGATCAATATTTTATGAAATCATTTAATGTTTTGAACTTATTTGGTCGTTGTTTAGATTTGGAAAGGTTGGAAATTTTTCAACATTGACATTTCACAACAGGAAACGGTAAATAAGTCTAAAATTGCATATTATGAACATATTTTTGACCAAACCCTTGAAGGATAATTTTTATACCAAATCTTACATGGGAGGTATTTTTCATTAAATTCTTGAATGGGAATCTTCAATTATTTTTTTACAAAACTCGAAATTTAAGCTTTAAATTTACAAAAATTTTACTCTAATGCAATTATTCATGAACAGTGATTTAATGTTGTGGAAGAATTTAAAATTTAATTTCTACACCATTTAACCCTTCCACTTATTTACTGTAAATATTTAAATTTTATGTTGTGCTTTTATTTATTTTAGTAACTTAGATTGAAAATTTTGATGAATTACCGTAATTTAGAAAAATAACATTGAACACGTTGAAAATTTAAAATTTAATATTAATAAATTAGTTTTAGAATGACTAGGGCCCATTCCTATCTAAAAATTAAAAAAGGATGATGTAATATAGACGAAAATTTATAAATAGGACCACTGAAATCAATTTCAATTTCTATGTTATTAACAATATTCACATTTTCAATTGCATCTTCCCCCTCGTCAATAGTTCTCAAAACGCTATTCAATAAAGATCGATTAGGGTTGGGCATTAGAACTATAAATGTATATAATTTATTGTAAATATTCATATTACCAAATAAATAGCACGGTATACTTTTTATAAAAAAATATTTTTCTAACAATGTAAATCAAAAATAAATTGTAGTCTATAGCTTGAGCTTTCAATTATCTAGTTCGCGTGAGTGTAAATTATAAAATTTAATTAATATAATATAATATAACATCTGTTGTAAAAAATTAAATTATTGAAAAAAACATGTGAAAACACAAATAGTATAATTAAAATTAAGTTGTATGTCATACATCTCGGCTTGACAGATATTTAAATAATTTAATGTCATTTCAATTGAAAACGGAATTGTTTAAAGTTGTATGGAGTTGTCAACAGTTAAATTAAGTTGTTCTGAGTACATTCGAGTAAAAACGATATTATTTAGTTTGAACAATTTTATCCATTATATTTGATTAGATTTAGAGTAATTAATAATAAAAATAAACTTAGAGTTAAGGCTACGTAAAATATTTCAAAAATATTTATGAAATCTACTTTGTCCGGCCTGGCTGATGTTTTTGAAAAACTAAAACTTTAAACTTTAAAAAGATCCATTACTCATACTGTGTGCCCATGGATTTTTAATTTTGTAAAAAAGTTAACAATAATAATTAGTTAACAGTTAATACTAAAATGCTTTTTTGACCGTGAAGGCGTCACTTATTCAGATTGAAATTTTGTGTGTGTTAACTGATACAACTGTAAAACCTGTAAATTTTTTGAAATTCTAGGGCTGCGTTCATTAAAAAAAGAAGGGTAATTTGGGGTTTTGTCTTTGAAAATATAATTTTTTTAAATTTAAATTTATGATAATGTTTATGATTTTAAAATCCGCATCAGTGTATTTTTTTAAATTTAAATTTATGATAATGTTTATGATTTTAAAATCCGCATCAGCATTTAAATTTATGGTAATGTTTATGATTTTAAAATCCGTATCAGCGTATATATTTTTTTAAATTCTTCAACGCGTGTTATTTTCAAAAAGTGGGACAATTGGGGTTTTTGACCCATAAAATGTGAAATTGGAAGGTTGAAATTTATCTTATTATACATGCCGAAAAAAACTGTAATTGAAATGTGGACTTTATAAAATTTTAAGACTGGTAGTTATTGAAATAAACGATAACACATACAAACAGACAAACAAAGCATATTATATACAAATAGTAAGTAAGGATATATTATATGTATGTATGCATTCTAGTAGAATATGTATTTAGTTGTATGTAGTGAGTAGTAGTTGTAGAAAGAATCATACATTACATAGTTAGTAGTTAATTAATTAGAAAACTCACCATATTTAAAAGATCATAATATTGATAAATATTGTATGATCAAATTTTTTATAGATATATATCAGCATTTTAGTTTTTAATACATATCACTAAGTTGAACCTATATAAACTAGATATTATGTATAGTAATTTTATACAAAATAATCACATCATGACATTGTACAATTTACATTTTCTCATAGTGTTATTTTAGGAAAGAATATATAAGATATCATGAATGGATAATGGATAAAGGTTTGTAATGGTTTAATAAAGCGTTTCTCAGCAGCTGGGTACGAAATAGATTTTAGTAGTGATGCGAGATTCTTAAATTTTTAATGATGCCGATTCCGATGCGATTCTAAATACTTTTGAATCATACTAAATTTATTTGTGATAATTTTATTTATCTTTTAATTAGATAAATAACCAAGACTAATTGAATTTATAGAACTATGAAATAAACGACAAATAAACATGCTTAAAACCTTGAAAAATTACATTTTAATGAATATCAGAACTAAAAATTTTTAAATTATAATTTAAAAACATGACTTTTTTATCAGTTGTACTAATCATTCTATTTCGTTTTGGAGAAAAGATAGAACCTCCAACCCTAAAAATTGTTTAGCTTTCATTTATTAATTATCTGAAGAAAAAAGCAAAGATAAATATTGTTTACATATATACAAAATTAAACCAATATTCGCAAAATTTATTGATTGATGCGTTAAGAGATAATCCATATATAATTAATTTCAATTAAAAAAACTGCTGTTTTTTTGGAATTAATCTTTGAAATATTGGAATTGTAAAAATAATAACATTTTGCCGAATCTGATTCCTAAAAAAGAAAGATTATAGCGATTCCCAATTTCTTGGAATCGTTGCATCACTATTTTTTATTTACTTTATTCGTCATATTTTAATATATAAAAAATTATTCTACATGTATACTATACATCCCCATTATTTCAGATAATATGTACTGGACTTATACACAATACATGTATAGTAGGGTTATAATTTATAACTTATAAACACCGTTATAACACAATTTTATAAATACGTAGTTAAAAAATTGTAATTATTTGAAATTATTTGAAATAAACACAATTAATAATTAAAATGCATTCCAAAATTAGTAATTGTTAATTATTCAAATGTAATGTTGATACTCGAAAAAAGCAAAATAGCCAAAATAGAATGCCATTATTTTATATTGTTTCATGTGTATTCACGAAATTTTTGCTTTTATTTTTATTTCAATTTTTCTATTTTATTTCACAAAATAATTAATCTAAATTTTTTTTATTATCTCTATCAAATAATCTCTAAAAATATGCCTATTACTTTCTTAAATAAATGATAACACACAAATAAATAAATAAGCAAACATACATTTTTTGCTAATTAATTTTATATAATTAAGGATACGTCAAGATTTTAATGATAAATGTAAATATAGGATGTAATCCAATTACTATCAAGAATGGTGCTATTGTTAATAACGTCAATGCATCGCGTTTTGATTTTGACGAAAATTACGAAATTAGATGTATGGCAGGTTATATACCATCAGTTGGATCAATTCGATGTTCTAAAAAATCAAAATCTAATTTGATGGGATGGTCTCATCCTATACCTACTTGTGACGGTAAATTTATAACGCTGATTTACAATAAATTATATAATCATTTAAATCATAGATAATAAAGTACCTACACATACAAATGGAAACAGTTCTCCAGATAATAGTAATAATGTCATTATTAATAAATTGAAAAATGACGTTTTTCAAAGTTATTCAAAGTGAACAAAATAGCTATAATCTTAAATAAAACACTAATTTGAGACAAATAAAAAATTACAGAAAATTTATTATAATTTATATTTAGATAATCTAATGTCGAATCGTCACGGCCAAAGACAGAAAAATATATGTTAAGATTTAATTTTAACATTATTATTTAAAATATACATTGATATTATTCAATTTAATTATATATACACTAGCTTGACTGTTATGTACTACGTACAAACAGCACCTAGCTCTGCCGAGGGCACATTTTTATTATACCATACAAATAAATCCATGTGGAAAATCTAACTTAAAAATCCTACTATTCACTAGTATCAATCCTTTAAAGGAGTGGTTACCAAACTTGTTTCAGGTGGAACCGTCATTTCACGTTACTTTTTACTTTAAAGTGAATTATTATATCGTAATTTTTTTTGTTAACATTTAGTAAAGAATTTTAAAAACAATTGTTACCTCATTTTTTTAATTTATGATACCTGTAAATTTTTTGAAATTCTAGGACTGTTTTCATTAAAAAAAGAAGGGTAATTTGGGGTTTTTGTCATGAAGATATAATGTTTTTTTATTAAAATTTATGATAATGTTTATGATTTTAAAATCCGCATCAGCGTATATATTTTTTTAAATTCTCCAACTCGTTTAATTTTCAAAAAGAGGGACAACTGGGGTTTTTGACCCGTAAGATGTGAAATTGGGAGGTTGAAATTATGTTTGCGCACACTCCCGGAAAAAACAGTAATTGAAATGTGGACTTTATAAAATTTTAAGACGGGTAGTTATTTAAATACATCGTAACACACCGACACACACAAACAAAAATAGCGTAGCATATTATAATATAATTATTAATTATATAAGTTAGGATTTATTTATAATTACACCCATAAATTATATACAATGTATACATAATATGTATGCAATTATTTAGTAAATGCTTGCACTAAGAACATACGAAAACGAAACGGAAACCAAAGGCAATATTGTAATTTAAACTTTTTACATGCGCATTAGCCTACTAATAGGGCAGTGCTTTCCAGCCGGTGTGTCGACAAACGTTTAAAATTTTATTGATTTTTTTTGAAATTTATAAAATATTTAATATTGGTGTAAAAGTCAGTGTGAGCAGAAAAAATACATAATTATAACAATACTATGTTAGTTAACAATTTTTATTAATTGTTATTTTTTTGATTGGTGTGTCGCGAAATTTTTTGAGATTGAAATATGTGTCTCTAATAAAATGGTTGCAAACCATTGTATTAGGGTGTCATATTTTTATTAAAAATTAAGAATTTTAAGGACGATTAGTTCACAATCTGTTTATTTGTGTAATATTAAAAATAATTCCAAGTAAGAATAGCTATTAATGTCGGTTTGTCAAAACTACAAATGACCAATTTTATCGTACTTTCTGCGGCAGAAAAAACTGACTTAAAATTTTTGTTTTTAAAATTTCTAGGACTGTCAGTTTTCTAAATAAATGCAACACAATAAATTGTGTTACACACAGACGGACACACATTTTTAAATTTTATTTTATCTTAATGTCGAAGTTACTACTTTTATTATAAGTACAATAATGTAAGTAAGGATTTTGTTGTTTGAATGCTTTTCATTTTTAAATTATTCTGCAGAATAAGCGATGAACACTAAAATATTGTAAATTAAATTGCTTTTAAGGTACATAATAATAATTTGTATAATATATTTGTTCCAAGCAATTTTTATGCTGCGTGCCTTTTTCATTCCCACCCATAGATTCAGAATTTCATATTGTCAAGGGTTGTATTATTTATTTATTCACACTTTTTTTTTATTAACAGTTTGAATTTACGATACAATGTATTCCATCAAAATATTATGAGTCTTAAACGTGTTATAAATTCAGATTTTCACTAATTGTATAATACACATGTATTTAGTGGACACAGATGAAATCCCTGAAAATATACAGACAAACGATTATCGAGGTATTTTATATTTTTATTGCATCAATTTTATTCATGATCTCTGTAAAAATTCTTCATAAGTTTATTATATTTTTTAATATACATCAGTGTTGCCTAACCGTGGGGTTTGAAGATATTTTTGGTGAGGCATCAGAAATTTTGGTGTGGCCAGATAAAATTCACGAATGTATTGGAAATTCCAATTTGAAATTATGAAAACTATAGATTAATCATTAATTTAATATTACTTAATAACACTAGCTTGATTATTATGTAGTCTGCCGAGGGTCTATTTTTAATTGATTTTACTTTTTGAAATTGAGATTCATGATAATGCTCATGATTTTAAAACTATTCAGAATCTATCTTTTATAAAATTATGTAACTTTTTTCATTTTTAAAAAAACGGGTAAATTGGGAAGTTTTGACCATGAAAGTGTAAGTTTCTGCTATTGATATTTACGAAAATAGTAATACATGTAATGTTAAAACGTGTCCTGGAATTAATGTTCTTTAAAATTTAATAATGAATTTTATTATTTATTATAATAGACGTAATTTGGATTTTTGACCCTCAAGGACACAATTTGTGACAATTAAATTTGCGATAAAATATCAATCCAGAAAAACTGTATTAAAATTGGGGTTCTTTTTAATTCTAGGACGTTTAATTTTTTCATTAAACGGTAACACATATATACGGTAAATGATTGTCATATGTTATACCTAATATTAAGAAAATCTGTAAAAATCGTCATGTTCACTGATATGATTAATTATATAAAGTAAATACAGGCTAATTCCTCGCCATCAGAATAATTGGCTCTGCAAAAAATTTCATTCCGTTATCGAGGAATTTTTTATAAATAATATAATTTTAAATATAAGGTATGTTACCATCCGTTGGGAGTTTTGTCATTATACAAAATTTTAATTGCATTGGTCATCATAATTTTGACATATTTAAAAAATTATCCAACATTGTCTATTAAAATTAAAATATTAGGCCTCTCATGATTTTAGACCGAGCCATATGGCATTATCCCCTCTCCACATCCCATTAAATATGTAGAATTATTACATTATGTTTTTTATTATAAATGACATATTTAATTCTCAAACGATTCAGCCCAATCCAATAGATAAACATTTTTGTAATTGATAATTGTTGACTATACATGGAAAAAGAAATGTAGATTAAATATTAATAAAAAAATTATAAATTTACATGTTGATTGCAATATTATAGATATTAATATAAAAATTATTTTTTAAAAGCATAAATATATTTTTAAAACTATATTTACTGAGTACCACCGGTGGTCTGAAACGTGTGAAGGCAATCTGTTGATAACTAGTGGTCGTTCTCTAAAATATATATAGAAAATAATGATTTATTAATTAAAAAATAGAAACAGAAAATCCACAAACTATGCCAAAACCTCAAATTGAAAAAGGTATTTTATCATTTTAAATTAATGCAGACCGCCAGTTCACCAGGATTAGTCTAACCATTAGGTTCTAAATTAGGACTCCTAATGTACCTATATATTAAATGTAAATTTAAAAATACAAATAGAAAAACCAAAAACGACATTAGATCAACCAATTGAAGTTGTTAAAGGTTTGTAATATTTAGTAATATAATGTATAATAATAGTAATAAGTAATAATAATAACAGAATATATATTAATAATACAGGCTTACCTTATTTGACTAATAGATTTAAAAAATGAAATACATATAAGTAAATGAAATATATAGTGTAAGTTTTGGCACCTCTCTCTATGTACTTAGAAACTTTATCGCCTTATTAAATTTTGTTAAAGTAACCAACTCCTCTAAAAGTGTAAATGTATGTAATGTGCGAACACAAAAATCTTTAAAACCATTGTTCCAGGCCATATACATTTCATATTTTTATAAATTTTATGAAACACACGATGCAAAAATTATGTTTCAATCATTATGATTTATTAACTATTTTACTTATTAAATATTAAATAAATTAGAACTGACAGAAAAGAAAATAAATGAACCAGTTGATAATGAAGGTATTTAATATTTTTCATTTATATAATATTATTAGTTTGGCTGTTTTGTATAACGTACAAAAAGAACCTAGCTCTGTCGAGGGCGAACTTTTTTCATTTTACTCAAAATGTCCACAACTTAATATTAATAAATAAAAACATGAAAAAAATTTATAAGTATATAAAAAATACAAAATAACAGAATTAATTCGCTTCAAAAAAGATACTAACAGAGATCACCGGCAAATATAATTTTTTCACGTGAATGTTTCTGTTATGATCCCCCTCGCAGTGTTCCCTTAAATTGTAATTTTTTAATCATCTAGGAAAAATTTATTAATTCAATATGAGCTGATTAAATTATTATGATTTATTTAATAATTTATTAACTTATTAAATATAAAATAAATTAGAAGAGACAAAAGAACAAATAGATGAACCAGTTGATACTGAAGGTATTTAATATTTGTCGTTTTTATAATAATATTAAATAATTATTTATTTAATTTTAATAAATAGCAG
>LWCA01000977.1:0-14274 GCA_001642005.1 Intoshia linei | reverse complement strand
TACTTTGAATGTTCCATTCTTTTACTAAGTTTATAACGGTATTACTAGTTGTTATATTTCTAGAGTCATTTTGTTGAGGGACTCCCAATATCACCTCATATTTGTCAATTACATAAATTATCACAACAGCCATTCTTTCCACTTTATCAAACTTTTTTCCATCATAATAAACAACTACATGATTCATTTTTTGTACTTTTTTATATAACAATTTTTTATCGTTATTTCTCTGATTATTCAGTCTTCGGCGCATGGTTTCATGCGATACGCCCATTAAAGAAGCAGAACCTCGTAATGAGATATTTTGTTTATCACACTGTCTCAGTTTTTCTGATAAATCATTATTACTTTCATTCGAATTCTTTGAATCATCACTAAATGAATATATGTAATAATTTTTTGAGTAATTTTGAGTTTGGTTTTTAGTTTTCTGTAACTTTTTAGAAGTTGATAGTTTTATTCTATTTTGACAATAACTATAAGGATTTTCAATAGTTGAAGAACCTGCCATGTTACCAATATCATTCCTTTAAGCTTCTAAAAACTCAATATCCTCTATTAGACTATTAGATTGATTAATTTTAGTACAATCGAAAATAGTATTTAATTTATTTGAGAATAATTTAGCTTGCATTGTTTGGGAACTTCTAGACACCTAAATATTATATAAATAACAAATAATGTTATTAAATAAATTATATTTTTACAATTCTATATTCGTCATTAAATTTATTCAATTTTCTGTAAATTGCTAATTCTGTAATAATATTCAAATCAGACTTTTTGTATATAGCCAGTATTTCTTTGGAAATATTATTAAACACATATATTTGCTTATTTCTCTCTAAGTTCACTATTCTTTTTAGAATTTCTTTATATGTTGGAAATTTTGATGTATTAAATTTGAAATCAATAAAAGGACCACAAAATATGTCTACTTTTCTATTAGACATGTTTTGGTTTATTATTTTGTGTTAATAAAATTGTAAATTAAATAACGGAATGAAACAATACACAAAAATGTATAAATAATTAGGAATTTAAAATATTAAATTTTATTTAGCAAGATTAATTTTAATTAACAAAGATTAAAAATTAATATTCAGTAATGAAATAGAACAATATCAAAGGAAAATTGTCCACTTCACTGAACTTAAAATTGAATTGTTCATTGTTGAGTCAACAAAAATATCATTTCTATATCAATTTTGATTATAAATCTCTTGATAAAGATTAAATTTCATAGATTTAAAAATGGCCGTTAAGATAAAACATTAATTTTATTTTAATTATTTATTGTTTAAAATCATACATTCTTGGTATATACAAATCGGAAAATATAAAGTCATTTATAGTATTTATATATTATGGTCACATAATATATTGGTTAAATTGTGGGGATCCCAAGGTTGCTTCTAAAAATAACAAAGAAATGTTTCAATTTTGGGAAATAATAGCTACTGAATCAATTCATCTCAAAGGTATAGTTCGAGTAGCTAAAACTAAGTATAATAATCACAATTATTATATAAACAAAAATTTAATAAATATTGATATTGCTCCAATTGTGAATGATGCAGCCGAAAGAGCTCTACAAAAATACAAAAGAGCCTCAGATTTTTCAAAAACGAAGTAGAAATCCAAAATATAGTGTCAGTTTTGAATAGATTTTGATGATTTTATTAGAAATTTAAAAAAATAAACTTAAATTTACAATTATTTTATCTAATTACTTAATTGATCACCGCAACGTTGTTACTTACTTTTTTTAAAAATGGTCTTTTACATCTTGGTTTGCATTTAAAAATACATCTAGTCTACATGGTACGTCTTTAAAAATATCAAAATTTAAAAACGATGTGACACCCTAGTGTACACTTTATATAGATGTGCTTATAGGGAGTTTTCACTGTATTCCATTAACCCTTACGAGACTATGCTTGTTTTCAAAATTTGTTAGCAAAATAAAATACATTCAAGTTGAAAATCTAACTTAAAAAGGATGCTATTCACTTATTAATCATTTAAAGGCGTGGTTCCCAAACTGGTTTCACATGGAACCATCGTATCACATTATCTTTTACTTTAAATTGAATTGTTATATCTTAATTTAGTTTTGTTAACATTTGTGTTAAGAATTTAAAAAACAATTGCTATCATAATTTTTTAATTTATTAGACAGAACGTGTTGTATAATCTTAAAAAATAATGTAAAAACAGTACAACCCTAAAAATTGTCATAATAAGCACAAATTCCAGAAAAAATAAAATTGTAAAAACCTATTTGTTATTTTCAATTCAATTATAATTATTAACAAAAGTTGAACAGACTTACTATGCAGTATCAAAAAATTTCGTCTATCAAATAGGGTGTAGGATTAAAAACATTAAATTCCGGTGAAACTATATCGTGATATAATATTCTATGATTATAATTTAATGTGAAAGTCAGAAAAATATATAAAAACAATAAATAGCTATTTACTCCATTAATAATGCCTATTTGTAATCAACTCTAAATTACAATATTTTTTCACTGGCCCGCGAAAATTATATTGATGAAATGGGGTTATAAATTGGTTTTTATTATTGCTATTTTACATTCCAAGTACGAAAACAAAAATAAGATACCGTAATAGCAATTATACAGTAAATTCTTCAAATTTTGTAATAATTCAATTTCATTAATTTGCTTATTAACATTTTTTTTTTTCCATATTTTTTCAATGGCTTTTATACTTTTATATGCCTCGATTCCATGTATTGAATTTTTACATTCTAAAAGACTATGATGTTTGTCATTGAATTCATCAATTATATTAATTTTGTTTCTTGTAAATTGACTTTGAATGGTATTGCTGAACCTTCTTAGACTATTTGAAAATTTCCGATAATTCACCATTGCGTTAGAGAATTATTGGAAACAAAGGCTACGTTATTATTGATATGTGAATATATAAACTAATTTTTTTTAATTTTGACAGTTTTTTTGAATTACGTAAAATGATAAATAACATTTAATATTATCCATCAAAATTAAGGTATTGTGAAATTTGATACAAGTTAACCGTGTTTGTAATAACACAAACTTTTAAATTTATTTTTAATAATAATAATAAATTGAATAAAATAAATAATCATTAATACATGTAAATTACAATTAATTTAATATATAGACTACTAATTGCATTTTGAAATCAAGATCGACCAATCAATTTTTAATGGGACCTGAAAAATATCAATCTTTGTTACGTTTATGTCGGACACGTTTAAATGATATTTATTCTGTCAAGGTAAATATAATTAAATATATTATACTCAATTATATATTGATTGTTCAAAAGGTAACCCACTTCAATATTACGTTTTGATGATTTTTTTGTACTCTTGTTTACATTCTAATGTGATTATTAGGTTCATTCCAATTAAGTATTATTTAATATCAACATGGCATATTTAGATACACTTTGTATACTAATTCTTTGATAATGACAGAAAACGAAGAGTATCTGAGATCGAAACTTAGATTTATTCATAATTATTACCCAATAGAAAAATGACCATCCATATGTTCAATGCTCAGTTTTAATTTTTAATTTAATTTATTATTTTGTAAATTTTAAAGTTTTAGTTGATAAAATGTTAAGATACTAATTTCTGAGGTTTAATTAAGGTTAAGAACCATTGGTTAATTTATTATATATTTTTTATAATTTAATTATTTAGAACACCGACTTTATGAAAAAACTATTACATAATGTTGTTAATTCTCTTGTTTCTTTAAATAATTAAATTATAAAAATTGTTTTAAAAAATTTTAAATTTAACTGATTTTAACACTTTTGTGGAAAATGTATTTTTATATAAGTACACCATCCGTTCACAACGGAAAACTTTTAAACACAGCTCACACTTCTCACACACACTGGAGGTCCTCCAGTCTAAAATAAAAACTGATTTTGACGATATACCTTACAACTTGGCTATCGCTGTAATATTTAATGTACATGAGAATTAAAATGAAAATTGGTTGCAAGAAATTAAATACCAATATCAAATGTATTAGACCCCTGTAAAATAAGTGCAATCTGTTGAAATTACATTGTATTTGTAATTAATAAATATAAGTGTTCATTTTCGTTGTATTTGTAATTTGATTCCACAATAATTTTAAATTTTAAATTTGTTGAGAATACATTGTACAACCATTTTTACAATTAACGCACAAACCTGAGAACGTTAGCTTTAATTCTTGTTCCAGTTATTTGATGTGTAATGTGTATTCATTATACAATTTAGTAGATAATGGAAAACGATACATTTATCCTAAAGAAAGAGTCAAATCAGATTTCTGCACGAGATGTTTGGGCGACCAAATTCGATTTCTTGTTTGCATGTGTCGGGTTTTCTGTCGGATTTGGTAATATCTGGAGGTAATTGTTCACTTATTGAATACATTAGGGCTTCATAAGTAGCTTAGAAACATTACTATTTAGTTCTCAACGCCTTGATTTTTACGATATAAATATAGGACATTAGTACAAAACGGCCAGATAATTCGATTATTTTTTTAAAAGGTTACATTCTAGTGTACTATATACATTTTATATCGTACATGTCAGAGTTCTGCATTGAAACCTGTTGGTGTTGAGTACGAACGAGGGAAAATATATATTGTCTTTAAATTTTAAATTGAATTAAATATATTTAGATTTCCTTATTTATGTCATAAACACGGAGGAGGTTTATTTATTGAAATTAATTATAACTTACTAAAAACGAATATTTAAATTTTAACCGTTTTTGTATTTTATTAAAGATTAAAAAATTAAGATTAATTTTTTTAATTTTAGGTTCATTTTTAATACCATATTTTATATGCGTAATTGTAACTGGAATACCATTATTTTTTCTTGAAGTATCAATGGGACAATTGTTAAAGGAAGGAGCGTATGGAGTTTGGAATATTTGTCCTTTGTTTAAAGGTGATTTTTACTAATTTTTTTCAGAAAATTTGTATTTGAATGACATCTATACACTGTAACTTGCGTTTAAAAGGCCTTTTTTATTTGATGTAAAGTAATCAGCATAGAAATTTGAAACTTTTTATTACACAGAATATGGTGTATTTGACATTTTCTAGCTTAAACAATGAGACGATTTGCATTTAATTCATTTAGTCATTTAGAGTATCTTTGACTTTATAAAAATCTATGAATTTTAAGTAACAGAAAATGATAGTGATCAATGATCCATGTAGCAACTTTATCACCATTAATTTTGGGCATCCTGATTCTGACTCCATCATCACTTAGTTTATCTGAATGTGACTATCATATCTGAAAATGAAAACATGCATGATTGAATCCATATATTTTTATTTTTAGGAGTAGGATTAGCGTCTTTAGTAGTTGGATGGATTATTAGCACATATTATAATGTTATAATTGCATGGGTGTTTAGGTATCTGTTTGCTTCTTTTACAAGTTCGTTACCATGGTCAGATTGTGATTTTGATGGAGCCACTGCAGCCTGTAGTAATGGAACTATTAGTCCATCAGAAGAATATTGGACGTAATATTTACACTTTAATCTTAATGTATATTGTCGTACCCATCGAGTCTGTGTGATGGTTTTAAACTGTTTGTATTTACATGTGATAATTTACTAATGATAACGGCATTTTTGCAGCTGAATAGTTCTTTGAATCTTTATATTATCCTTCAAAATTAGATAATCATTTTAAATATTTAAGTTTACATGGCATCATTTTTTGTAAACCACAATTCACACCAAGTTTCCAAGCCTGGCCGATTTATAATATATAAATTTCTTTAAATTGTAGGGCTGTTTTCATTAAAAAAAAGGTAATTTGGGGTTTTGGCCCTGAAGGTATATTTTTTTAAATTTAAATATATGATTTTAAAATCCGTATCAGAGAGTATATTTTTTTGCTAACACCCCGGAAAAAATGTGAAATGTGAACTTTATAAAATTCTAAGACTGGTAGTTATTGAAATAACCGATAACACACACAGAAAAACAAAGCGTATTAGTGTTTATATATTTTGAAGTATAAAAATATAAAAAGTGGCCGATGCATGTAAAAAGGTTGGAAAGCCCTGATTTAGACCAATATATGTGCTTTTATTTATTTTTTATAATAATTTTTATTTTAGAAATAATGTTTTGCATCTTTCTGATAGTATTAATGAAATTGGCATTGTTCGTTGGGATTTATTTTTGTGTTTCACATTAGCTTGGATTATTGTTTTTCTATGCATTTGTAGAGGAATTCGTACATCAGGAAAGGTAGGTATCAAATATATTGTACAATACAAAATACAGTAAATATGACAAAAATGAATAAAAGTGTAATATAACATTTGACATAACGATATTATGATATAATGAGGGTCCTCAACTTGGTCAAATTTCAACACCGGATAATCACATAGAGTCTGAATGATTCTAAATGAGTAATTAAAAAAAAGTGATATTTCGAAATTATCGAGCACTAATGATTTGTAAGATGCACGGTTTTGTAATTTGTATTTATTTTTAATTAATTTATAATGATTTATTCAAGACTTTGATAGGTCATGTACATAACTGCCACTGCTCCGTATTTACTTCTCATTGTATTATTAATTAGAGGACTAACTATGGATGGCGCAATGACAGGAGTATTGTATTATTTATCTCCAAACTGGGAAAAGTTAAAAACATCACAAGTTATTAAATTTTATGAGTTAATTTGATTAATAACTTACTAGGTATGGATTGATGCAGGAACTCAAATTTTTTTCTCTTATGCTATAGCTATAAGTACACTTCCAGCAATAGGAAGTTATAATTCCAACAAGCACAATTGTTTGAGGTTATTTAGTTTAATATAAAAAATGTAAAAATTATCATTTATTAAAATTTAGAGATTGTGTCATATTTTCAGTGATAAATTCAATGACAAGTTTTATGGGTGGTTTTGTCATTTTTTCAGTGTTGGGAGCTATGGCTAAAGAATTAAACATGGATATTTCCAATGTGGTTGCTTCAGGTTATTTTTGATGTATATAATTAAAAATATCAATGTTATTTTTTATCTTATCCCAATTGTGGTGGCATAATGCATTTCACATTATGCGCTAATGAATAGGGTGTTTTAAAATGTAGTATAGTGTAAATTTTAAATTACAATATAAAAACGACCATGATTCATGACAACAATGTTATTATTTCTTATATGGCATGTAACATGTATGTAATAGGGTGTTTCAAAAACTAGAAATTTTGCCAGTTTCTTTTAGTCTCAGTAAAAATTAAACTAGTATTTATATTTAAAGTACTATGTGATTTTTATCACTGCAAATAAAGATTTTCTTAAAAAATATTGATAAATAGTTTATTATCTGAATTCTCATTAGTTGATTAATCAAAGTTACACATCAAGAATTAGTTTATTTCTTAATTTTGAAATTTTTCTGGAGCAAAATTTTAAAATATTTAGCCTTGAGAGAGATCGCTCAGCTACCTCGTTTGTCAACCATACGTCCAATTTTGGTTGAGATTTATATTTGTGTTTATTAAGAAAAGAAATGCATTTTTTTCCCCTTTAAGAGAATGAATGAATTCATTAATTAGTTCTTTGTACATTTTTGATTGATGTGTTATTTTTTCTATGCATCAAAGTAAATATATGTATGTTTGGAACCGTTGGTATACACTGAATTAGTTAGCATTTTTGTAGAAATTAGGTTTAGTTATTGGCCAAAAACTTTGAATTTGAAGTTTAAAAATGTTTTAATTGTTAGTATTACATGTATATTGATATTATTGTGATTAATGTGCTTAATTCAAACATTATTTATCTATTGAATATATTTTAATAAAAAATTTTTAGGTCCTGGTTTGACATTTATTGTTTATCCACGTGCAATATTAAACTTACCATACGCCAGCCTATGGTCTGCTGTATTCTTTTTTATGATGTTTTTATTGGGATTAGATAGCCAGGTACATTGATTTAATTATTATTTATATAAAATACTAGCTTGGGTGTTTTATACTACGTACAAACAACATTTAGCTCTGCCGACGGCGGACTTATCTAATTCTACCAAAAAAATAAATTCAATAATAAAATGTTAATTAAAAATGCTACTCATTATTAACAATCATGTAAAGAAGTCATTCCTAAACTGAATTCCACTTTACCTTTTAATTTAAAATGAATAATTTCCATTTAATTTTATTTGGCTAACATTTCTGTATAGAATTTTAAAAATTTTATGATCCCATTTATTAGAGATAACGAGTGTATAATCTTAAAAATAAAGACAAAATAGTAAATCCACATTTTTTTTTTGAAATTATAGGATCAATATTTACATTTTCAATTTTTATTTTACATTTAATAATCATAATAATAAATATCATAATAACATTGTCAATTCGAAATATTTGAAAAATATTGGTTGATAATATATTAAAAATTATTTTTCATCGGGAATGCGTAGATTTCTGGGGTTGCAATTTGGTATTTATATCAACTGGAATAAACTATATCAGAATAATTTTTTTTTTAATTTTTGGACCGTTAATTATTTCACATTTTTTTTTTTAATAAAATATTTCGAAAAAAATATATATGAATACTAAAGTGCTTTTTTTGACCGGGAAGTCATCATTTATTTGGATTGAAATTTTTTGTGTTTGTTAACAAGATACAACTGTACCACCTGTAATTTTTTTTAATTCTAGGGCTGTTTTCATTAAAAAAAGAAGGGTAATTTGGGGTTTTGGCCCTTAAGATATATTTTTTTAAATTCTCGAATTCGTTCGATTTTCAAAAGAAAAGATAATTGGGGTTTTTGACCGGTAAAATATGAGTTTAGGAGGTTGAAATTTTAATTATAATAAAATAAATAATAAAAATAATAATAAAAATACATATTAATAAAATTCTAAGATTCGTAATTATTAAAATAAACGATAATACACACACAGACAAACAAATCAATTTATATTCATTCATAGTAATTTATTTTAAAAACTTAGAATCCCAGAAATTTAAAAATTATGACTAATACAGTTTTCCAGTCAATATACAGAAAAAATCAACCTCATAACGTAACATCTTTACTATCAAAAAAACAATTAAATAAGATGGCAGAATTTATAAAAATAATTCTGAGAAAGATTATTACAGTTAAATAGTACAAAAAATGTCAACCTCAGAAATGTAAATTTTACAGATCTGCAACGTTATTTATCAACCAACTAATGTATTTCATCAATAATATTTTATCAAAAAATAATTAAGCGACAATGTACAACAATATATATTGGAAATAGAAAAATCTGAGTTTCAGTCTCATTTTTGATATTTGATGTGACACCCTACTTCTCAGGCTATCTTTAATATTCGTTTAAAAGTATTAATATCCTGAAACTATCATTTCATAATTTTTTTTACATAGTACATACAACAGTAATGTAACATACAGTGTATTGTATGCTATATTAATTCATTGTAAACATTGTTCATTAGTTGGATTTAGATTGTTAAATAATATAATTGTATTAGTAAAAATATTTGAATTTTTTTGTAGTTTTTTAGTTACTTTTAGTTTGTTGGAGTAGAAGGTTTTGTAACAGCTATATGTGATTCAAACATTATAAAAACCGCTGGAAAAAGGCGAATAATAATTACTGCTATTTGTTGTTTTATTCAGTATATTACCGGAATATCAATGGTGACTGAAGTAAATTTATCTTATTAAATAATAACATATATATGTAAATAAATGTAATTAAATATAAAAATATTAATACATTTATCTAAATAATATATTAGGGGGGAATGTATATTTTTCAATTTTTGGATCATTATCTAGGCAGTAAAATGTGCATTTTTATAGCTTTATGCGAAATAATTGGTATAAACGTATATGGTAATTATAATTATTTTTATCATTTAAACAAATTTAGGTGTTAATAAATATTTCGAAAAAATAGAAAGTATGATTGGCTATAAGTCAAATTGCTTCACAAAGATTATCACATTCTACATGAAAGCTTGTTTAATGTTTTTATCACCGCTTTTTTCTATTGTAATACATATATTATTATACACGTTATTCAGGAGGGAAATATGAAAAAATTTTGAATTTTAAAATCATTTTTAACACTGCGTGTAAAATATAGAAATGCTAACAAATTTCAAATGTTACCACACGCATAGTGGAATTTTAGTTAGTAACTCCCTATCATACATGCAATCGTAATACAATGTAGTATTAAAAAAATTTGTGGGAATCAACTTTTTATAAAGTTATAGAAAATTTATTTAAGTGCTCAAAACATATGATCCGGTCTGTATTATTGTAATGTATCAATTGATATCAATGATTATAATTTTATTCGTATGTATTTATTTGAATATTAGATACTTTTAATTTTGTGCATGATTGGGATAGAAAATTTAAAATATGCAAATAAAGAATATCCAGATTGGTCAATAATAACTGGATGGACATTTGGAATATTATCTGTGTTGATAATTCCAATTTTTATGATTTACAAAATTGTAAAAGAAAATGGACCATTATTAAGAGTAAATTTCAATAATTAAAATTTAATGCATATTAATCATTACTTTATAGAGATTGAAAACTTTATCCAAACCAATATTCAAAATTACTCAAAACCCAGCCTTTAGATCTGAATAACCATCAACTAAATACTAATACTATTTTTATTGTATTAATATTATAAATAAATATTTTATGGATATCAATTTTCACGATGTTAAATGTAAAAGTTTTTTAAAAACATTATCTTAAACCCCTTATAACAACTCTTTAGTTTAATAAAGATATTACATCTGGTTTCATAACTACAAAAACTTTTTATTTTCTCAGACGTAATCTCAGATGTCGTAACATTGACTGAAAGGCTGTTTACTAACTAGATATAACAACCTTGATTTACTTACACCTTGATTAAATAATTTAATGAAAACAGTCTCTCGATAATCTAAATATTCATATTTTTCATGCATATCGGGTATATGTTTTTCGCTCTAATAATCTGCATAATGTAGTAGAAAGTAATGTGTAAATAAACTGAAAATAACGCTTATGTATACTAATACCGTGAATAAGAAAACGTTCAATGTACGAGATAAATGGAATAGTCGGTTTGATTTTTTATTTGCTTGTGTCGGATTTTCGGTGGGATTTGGTAATGTTTGGAGGTCATTTTATTATTGAATTAATATTTTTATTTTAAGATTAATTTAACAATTTATCATGAATCTAGACAAGGTATTTTTAGTTACGTTTCTATGGTGTAATAAGATGCAGACCCATTAGATTTTTGAAATTGATAATTTATTTTATTAACCATTCAATTACTTATATTTGTAATACACGTATCTAGGTTTGCTGGTTCTTTTCTCATTTTTCATTTGAATTTTTATAGGTTTCCTTATTTGTGTCATAAGCATGGAGGAGGTAATTTTTACTTTTTTTATGTTGTTTATCATCTTTATTTCATATCTAAAATATATCATATATTATACTTATGTAGGTGCATTTCTAATACCATACTTTTTATGTGTAATTACTGCTGGAGTACCATTATTTTTTTTGGAAGTATCAATGGGTCAATTGTTAAAGGAAGGTGCATTTGGTATGTGGAATATTTTCCCAATATTAAAAGGTTTTATCACTGTCATGTTAAATTTAATAATTATTATAATTCTTTACTTACATTGTATATATTTGTATAAAAATTAATGTCCATATGTGTTACAGTTTAGTTAAAAATGTAAGAGTCCATGAATTTCAAAAAACTCAATTTCTAATACAGATTTTTAAGAATAATGTTTTATCGTCAATTAGATTCTCAGAAATTGACACTTTCGATTATCAAATCCCAAATTACCTTTTTTGAAATGATAAGATAATAAAGAGTGTTATATAAAACTAAATATATCCAATAAAAACTTGAAAAAGCCTCAATAAGTGTTCTAGACAAGCTTTCCCCAATCTTTTCACTCTTTTCAATCGAAAAATTTTTTGTAAAATTGATAAAGTCTATCGCAATGCTTCTCATTGGTAAACATTTCGCGTAAATTTCTTAAATATATATAATATTACATATTATGTAATATATTCATAAATTTAGGTGTTTATTATATATTTGATGCATAATTTCTTCACCGCGAACAATAATTTACTATAAAATTTCTCGTGGTCACAAAAACGATATGACTAGACAAAATTACAAATATAATATGATAAAAATCCTTACTTATATAATATGCTATGCAATATTTGTTTGTGTGTGTGTTACTGTTTATTTCAATAACCAATTGTCCCTCTTTTTGAAAATCAAAAGAGTTGAAGGATTTAAAAAAATTATATCTTCAGGGACAAAACCCTAAATTACCCTTCTTTTTTCAATAAAAACAGCCCTAGAATTTTAAAAAATTTACAGGTGGTACAGTTGAATCCTGTTAACACACACAGTTACTATAAATACAAAAGGTAAATACGAGAAATCTACGCATTCCGGATGAAAAATAATTTTTAATATATTATCAATCAATATTTTTGAAATATTTCGATTAAAATAAAAATTAAAATTGTAAAATAATCTTACAATTTCAAAAAAAATGTACATTGAACGTTTACAAATTTCTAATAAAGAAATATGGGTGAAATCTATATAATTCATTCCTTCGGAATTTTTTCATTGCTACGCAATTTTTAAATTTCAAATTATCATTTTCAAAACATTTTGTTTAAAATTTAAATTGAAACTACAACAACGATTACTAAAAGTAATACAACTTTTTTATTATTATTTTTAAATTTATTACAATCCTTTTGAATATTGGTAAAATTCACCTGAAATGTGTTTATAAGTTACAGACATGAGATTGGTAAACGAAGTTCCAAGCAATGTAATTTATGTTAAATAAATTTAAATAAATAAGAATAATTTTTTATAATTTATCGTAATGTATGTATAACAAGGATATTCTAGGGATTGGCTTGGCCGGATTGACAGTTGGATTTATTGTTGGGATATATTACAACGTGATACTTGCATGGGTATTTAGATATTTATTCTCATCATTTGCAAGCCAACTTCCATGGTCAAAGTGTGATTTTCTAGAGTCTACTATTGCTTGTAGAAATGGAACTGTGAGCCCATCAGAAGAATATTGGACGTATAGTCTATTTAAAATTTACCCATTTTTTTAATTTTTAGAAAAAACGTATTGCATTTATCTAACAGTATAAATAATATGGGAATTATCAGGTGGGACCTGTTGCTGTGTTTAACATTGGCTTGGCTTATTGTATTTGGATGCATCTGCAAAGGAATAAGAACTTCTGGCAAAGTAAATAATAAATTATTAGTCACAAGTTGTGACTCACAACTTACCGTTCTATTGAAAATTCAGATTTGGGTTCACATAGATTATTTAAGTTTACTCTTAAATAGATTTTCTGAAATTGTTTTACATGTAATTTGTATTTGGATTGTTTTTTCTAAACATGATTGGTTTTAAGATGAAAAATTAAATCATTTTTAAAATATAAACTTATATAGTTTTAATAATATGCCTGGGAAATGATTTAAAATGTCTGGTTGTGAAATTTAGAATCTTAAGTTGGCGACTGCTGATATACAATTATTAAGTTTTTGCATAATAATTGAATTTTGTCCGAATTATTCCAAACCCATATTGTCCGGTCAATTAATTTTTGTTTATACAAAATATGAACTTGATGTACTTCATCCTTCAATACCTTTCAAAAATATTTAATGGAATTTATATCTGCAGAATTACTGGGCCAGGGTAATACTTTTCATTGGTTGGAATCAAAAAAAGATTAAACAGACTATGCAGTATGACAGGGAGCCAAATCCTGTTGCAAAACATGCATATTTGTATTGAATAAACCTGGACGATCATTTAAAAAGTTTTTTAATGTGTCAATATATTTATGTTGGTTCATTATACCTTCTATAACAAATATAGGGCCGGCTTAGATACACTAATTGCTCCCCAAACCATAATTTTGGTTGGAAATTTCACCGTTCGTGCCATGAACTCTGGTCTAAAAGCATCTGATAATCTTCTACGGACTTTTTTATATCGATTATCCATTGTAGTAGGCATTGACTCATCCGAGAAAAATACCTGAAAATATTCAATATTAGTACATATATCTAATATAATTTAAATATTAT
>LWCA01001151.1:0-11677 GCA_001642005.1 Intoshia linei | reverse complement strand
TTTTAATAAAATATTTCGGAAAAAAATATATGAATACTAAAATGCTTTTTTCACTGTAAAGTCGTTTCTTATTCGGATTTAAATTTTTTGTGTGTGTTAAACGATACAACTGTACCACCTGTAATTTTTTTAAATTCTAGAGCTGTTTTCAAAAAAAAAGGAAGGGAATTTGGGGTTATGGCTATGAAAATATAATTTTTTTAAATTTAAATTTATGATATGTTTATGATTTTATAATCCGCATCAGCGTATATATTTTTTAAATTCTCCAACTCGTTTGCTTTTCAAAAAGAGGGACAACAAGGGTTTTTGACCCTTAAGATGTTAAATTGGGACGTTGAAATTCATCTTATTATACGTCCCAGAAAAAACTGTAATTGAAATGTGGTTTTTAAAAAATTTTAAAAGTGCTAGTTATTTCAATAAAGTAGGACACACAGACACACAAACAAAAATCGCATCGCCTTTTATATAAGTTAGGATTATGTCTAATAAATTAAAAAAATGACATAACAATTGTTTTTAAAATTCTTTACGCAAATGTTAACAATAAAAAAACTTAAGATAAAATAATTCACTTTAAAGTAAAAAGTAATGTGATATTATGGTTCCACCTGAACCAAATTTGGGAACCGATCTTAATGATTGATAATAGTGAATAGTAGGATGGTTAAGTTAGATTTTCAACATGAATTTATTTTTTTGGTATAATAAAATTTTTCCCTTGGCAGAGTAGGTGCTGTTTGTACATAGTACATAACAGTCAAGCTAGTGTTTCTATAAAATCTAAAATACTGCTTTTATACATGTTCAATGATACATCTTAGTATATAATTATATTCATCATATTAAAACGACCTTGCAAAAGATAATTGGCTGCAATTGGAAGTATAGATTTTTAACGAAGGTTTTTTACGTATTAAAGCAATCATTTTCAGTTTTATTTCATGTTTGATAATTTATCTTTATTATTGAATGTATTTTTTTGGTAGAATTAAACAAGTCCCCCTCGGCAGAGCTAGGATGTTGTTTGTACGAAGTACACATTCTTGCTATTTATTTTATAAAAGTAAGGATTGTAACCGTTACATTGTCACTTAAATGTTATATTTTTTTTTAATAAAGATTGGAATTTTATATATATAAATGTCATGATTGAACAATGTTTAAAGAACGCACTTCCATTGAAAAATTTTATGTATGGCCTATTTTTGATTTTGGATGGGAGAGATTTTGAGTATAGTAGGTTTGGTTTAAATTTAGATTTAAATAATTACAAATGCATCCATACAATGTCCAGCGATAACCATCTCTACAATTACATTTAACATTAGAACAATTAGTGCAGATAGTTTTGCATAGTTTACAATTGGAGCAATATAATCTTTTCTTACGAACGTTTTTATTATTCATAATACTCTGATAGTCAAAATTATCCTTTATCATGGAAAATTTGACATTATTATTGTTGCATATTGTTACAGCCGGAAAGATTAGTCTACCTTTTCTCTCAACTTTAATTTTAACTTTGTAATCATAGGTGAAATATTTTTCCGTGATTAGTTTTGTATTGTAGATACATGCTCCAAATGATACAACAAATAAAGATATCCAAAGGTAGGTTTTTAATTTTTCTAGATGATCATATTAAATATTCATCCTTACAAATATAATATTCTACCCAATATTTGTTTGTGTATCTGTGTGTTCCCGTTTATTTCAATAACTACCAGTCTTAGAATTTTATAAAGTACATATTTCAATTACAGTTTTTTCGGGAGTGTTAGCAAAATAAATTTCAACCTCTCAAACTTAAATCTTACGGGTCAAAAACCCCAATTGTCCTTTTTTTGAAAATCAAACAAGTTGGAGAATTTAAATAAATATATACACTGATACGGATTTTAAAATGATAAACATTGTCATAAATTTAAATTTAAAAAAATTATATCTTCAGTGCCAAAACCACAAATTACCCCTTTTGTTTATGAAAACAGCCCTAGAATTTAAAAAAATTACAAGTAGTACAGTTGTATCTGTTTACACACACAAAAAATTTAAATCCGAATAAGAAACGACTTTACAGTGAAAAAAGCATTTTAGTTCTCATATATTATTTTTCCGAAATAATTTATTAAAACAAAAAATGTGAAGTAATTAACGGTCCGAAATTAAAAAACAAATTATTCTGAAAGACCTTATTCCTATTGATATAAATACAAAATTTCAACCCCAGTAATCTACACATTACCGGTAAAAATACTTTTTAATATATTATCAACCAATATTTTTCAAATATTTTGATTAAAATAAAAATGTAAATATTGATCCTACAATTTGCATTGAACGTCTATTCAAAAGAATATTGAAAAAAATTCAAAAGTGCCACAGATTGAGAATCACTGCCCTGTAGCATGTTTTTAAACTTTTTTTTAGAAAGGCACAGTTTTTATTTTATAGTTCGAAAATTTATGAAAATAAAATTTTTTAACCTGTTACTAGTCGCAAGAAGACAAAGAACAAAAATTATTTATTCGAGGACCACAAAAAATTTCAAAAAGGTCATAAAGTAGCTAGCGGGGAAAAAGTTACGAATCACTGCCCTATAATATAGCCTTAAAGCTCCCAATAGATACAACGCATCTAGGTGACCTTTATTGCCTACGTTAGTTATCACTGGTATACATTTTAACGGTAATAGAAATATTAAAATAGAATTTTTAAAACTCGAATCCTTTTACTTTTTTAAATAAACTGGAACAGACAGACAAATAAATAAACAGATAAACCTTTTTAACTAAATTACTTTATATATTAGGATATACCTCTAGCCATGTATATACTCGGCAAACCGTGTGATGTAGTATATTGCATAAATCCGATCCATAAATGTTTAGCATTTAGCTGATATGGTGCAATGTAACCATAATATTTTATGGCTGTTATTCCATAGGTAGGAATGGGGTACATTCTATTCATTTTTAAAATATATAATTATTGAAAACTAATTAATTATTAAAAATATTTAAAATTTCGATATTGCTTAAATACAGTATATTTAAATGAGTATATATTGGCTTTAATTACAGAACTTAAATTAAGTTTATTATCAATTTAATTTACAATGCTTTGTCGTATCCACGTATTGTTAATTTAATTAATGTAAAATATAATATTTTTATAATAAAATTGTCATTAATAACGATTTAGATTCACAAATTACGATACAAATATTGCAATTAATTTAACAATAAATATTTTGTATAATTATAATTATTAAAAATATAATCATTATTGTTTTAAAACTGTAATAGGAATGCGGACTTTATAAAATTCTTAAACTGGTAGTTATTGAAATAAAGACAACACACACAGGCAAACAAAGCATTTTATATATATGTAAGGATAATTATTATATTCATTAATTATTATACAATTAATTCATATAGTTTCATTGTAATGTATATTTCCAATTATTATTTCAAGTACTTTACAATGGTATTGTTTCAAGTAAGATTGTAAAACTTAAAACAATTTATTTTAATGGTTAATTTGCTATTAGTATATACTTTTGCTAATTATGTAACATATATTAGTAACCTCTATGTAAATCAGATTTTTAACATGTAGATAGCGCTTACTTAGTAGCGCTGGAGTTTTAAAAAAAATATATCATCAGGGCCAAAACCACAAATACCTTTTTTTTAATAAAAACAGCTCTAGAATTTAAAAAAAAATTACAGGTGGTAGTTGTATCCTGTCAACACTCAAAAAAAATTTCAATCTAAATAAGTGACGCCTTCACGGTCAAAAAAACACTTTAGTATTCATTTATTTTTTTTCTGAAATATTTTATTAAAAGAAAAAATGTGAAATATTTAACAGTTCGAAAATTGCAAAAAAAGATTATTTTGATAGAGCTGATTCCAGTTGATATAAACACAACATTTAAACTCAGAAATGAAAGCATTCCCTGAGAAAAATAATTTTAAAAATATTCAACCAATATTATTCAAATATTTCGATTAAAATAAAAATTGAAAATGTAAATATTTATTCTACAATTTTACAAAAAAAATGTTCATTGAATGTCTTCACATTTCCAATAAAGAAATTTGAGTGTAAATATATATAATTCATTCTATCGGAATTTTTTTTATTGCTACATAATTTTTAAATCTGAAATTCTCATTTTCAAAACATTTTGTTTAAATTTAGATTAAAACTACAACAACGAATTACTAAATGTAATACAAGTTTGTTATTAATATTTTGATATTTATTTGCAATATTGGTAAAATTCACCTGAAATGTGTTTATAAAGTGCTGATTCCGTTAATTATAATTAACGGTTATATTTTATCTATAATTACACTGTCTGACATTGAAAAATTGATCTCAGATAAAATTATATATTAATAATCCTTATTTTTTCACGGTTACTATGATATGCTTCGTATCAAATATACCGTTCGCAATCGGGAATAATTCGATTAATCCTTTTTACATACTTTTCTTTATACCAAAAAAATAATAAATTTGCGAAGCCTAGAATATGGAAAAAACTTACATGTGATTTTGATTGTTATTATTGCAGTTGTAAATTAAAATAATAAAAAAATATAATTATTTATTTATTTTTTATTTTTAATATTATACACACATGCTATCTAATAAATTAAAAAAATGGTATAATAATTGTTTTTAAAATTCTTTACGCAAATGTTAACAAAAAAATAAGATGGAATAATTCACTTTAAAGTAAAAAGTAATGTGAAATGATGATTCCACCTGAAACAAGTTTTTAGAACGATGTCGAGGTCCTTTTTACACAACGGAATTTGATAGAAACCACTAGTAAGGTCCAAAGTTGAAAATACACTGTTACCTGCCAGAAAGTCAATACAGTTACACAAAGATGGGGGAGGATATGAATCACATATTGTACAGTCATTTAGTTTACGATAGTACTGGACTAAACGTTTTGACCCATTTTTTTTTACAAAGAAACAACTAGAACGAAATGAGCTATTACTGGGTTCAATTATATTTGTTTCTACTAAATTTTTAATAGCTGATTCATGTTGTTCTCTCAGGTTAAACGATAACAAATAGTGTGGTGATTGGATAACACTATTCTCTTCAAATTAAATTGAATGTTCACCAATCTTAGTAAGACCGAATTACCGAATAACTGAACTTTAAGCCGACTTTAAAATTTTATTTGTCGGATAAATTTCGTTACTTACTAAATTTATATTCTTTATAATTGATACAATTAGCATCTGAACCGGTATCCAAAATAAATCTTAAAATAACCTGGTTTGTATTTGTACAAATCATTAACTTTAAATGATACTACTCCAATGCGTAAATATTGCAAATTAAAAATTGATTTTGTCATTGACATAGTAGAACTTTTTGCCTCGGTAGACATACCCTTATACAAGTTAAACAACAAAAAGTTTAAGCAAATTTTTTACCAACATGGGCAAATCGTTACCATTTGAAAACAATTGTCGTGGTAAAATCGACCAGGTATATTTGAAGGAAATTGAAAGGATAAAATCGTGTTGTAAAGATGAATTAATATTTATGATGTTAATGAAACCGATTTAAACGATGTTAAATATATAAATATAATTGTCGGTAATTTGAAAAACCCGCAAAATTTAATGCTGTTTGACTGTGAAATGATTAATACAAACATGAATGGTCAAATTGTTTTACATAATGTGGACGACATTGCCAAATCTTTGAATATAAAGAGGGAAAATTTTGTTTTATTTGTAACTGATGCTGCACGGTAATTTTAATTTTTTTATCAATTGCAAATATATATAATATCAATATTAGATACAATACATCGATCACATCACAATTGAAAATGCTGTACGAAAAGATTATGTTAGCTATGGATCAGTCCAAACCTCCTTCATTGTACAGCCAATTGAGAAATGGCCCTTCAACTTCTAACGGTGTAGAAAGAAGTTTTAGCATGCTGAAGAAATTACTCACAAAACAAAGGAATTTTTTATCTAGTAACGTTAAAAAATATTTAATATTGCACCATAATAAATCTTAATATTTAATTTTTTAAATTATTTTAAAAAAAAAATTTTAACAAGAGGGATCAAATTGAATTTTTAATATATTTTTTATAGGTTAATAAAGTTAGAATTTTATTTTGATAGATTATATTTTGACAATTTTATACGTTAAAAAAAGTTTGCCCTAATTATAACTATTCCGTTGTACCTTAGAATCTTTCACCGAATCCCACTGAGAACAGACACTGATGCACTTATTTAATAATAAATAATCATACATCTTGATTTCTTCAACGGCACGTCGATTATGAGTGCCTCGTACCAATTGGTCTCTTATTCTCTCCTGTCTATCAACAAATTTGCAATAAGTCGCCAAATTGTTGAGCCTATCAATAAATGACTCGATTGTTTCATTACGATCTTGGAAGGTAGTAGTGAATTGTTCTCGTTTTGTCGGAAACATTTAATTTTTGCCACGATAAAACTTCCTTTTTCATAGAGACATAAGATTCCGTAACTCTGGAATTTTCGAAACGTCTTTCTGCCATTTCGCCAATAAAAATTTTTAGTAAAGTGCATTTTTTTTCTCAGATATTTTTGCATCTTCTGGTAATTTCAATACTAATACGTTTTCAAATCGCTGAATCCATTCTTTTGGATCGCAATTATATTTTTCATTATCATCTATCAGAGTCATTATTCATTATTCTACAGTCAAAATCAATAAATAAAACATCAAATACACCTTTTCATATCGTTCACGCACATTTTTGAAATAATGAAAAAGTAATTTAAATCTCGTTTATACAAATGTAATTTTATGTTATATATAAAGATATTAAAAGAATGTTCATCCAAACAATCACAAATCTTTCATTAATTTTGTAATTTATTAGATATAAACATTTATATTATACATATTATATTGTACGTGTATTTAAAATAATCTCATTATTTTTGTATTTGTTCACTTTAATTCACACTTCTTTCAATTTATACATTTTTTTTAATAACATTACATATATAATTATTTTTAATCTATAGTGGAGCAATAATTTTATATTTATTTTAAGATTATTATTAGAAAAAATTTGGTTTCAACGAAAGAATAGTATATTTTTAGATTGGTGTGTCGGAAAAAGTTTTCAGATTATAAATTCTAAATTGATTTAAACATTTATGCAAATATTTCGCTTACTAGTGATTGTCAAGTAAATATAACTAAGATATGAATAATTTCTCATCAAATTTTAGATATAACCGCTATATAAATTTAATCTATAGATTTATTTACTAGGCAAATTTAAGTATGACAGTTAGGTATTTAAATTTTAAATGGATTTAAACATTTATGGAAATATTTCGCTGAGTGATTGTCAAGTGAATAATCTTTTCAGAATTTTAGAATCTGAATATATAATTGTGCTCATATTAACAAATTAGAAATTAATTTAACAATTATTAAAAAATTTAATACTCGAAAATATATATATTTTTTTAATTTTTCAAAAAATATAAAAATATCAACTCGGACTTTGCCCGACTAACCCGAGTTGGAGAGTCGTCACTGCTACGGTGTAAATCACTGGTCTATCGGATATAATAGATATGCACGTTTTTTAAAACATTGGCTTTCGTACAAATCTACAATTTTTGGTTCATAAATTGGTACAGTTTTTAAAAAGGCATCCCTATAATTCGAAATGTTGATTAAATCCCCGAAATAATTAATGAATGTGCCAAAAATCCGACATTTAACGTTCATTATTGACGAGTCTGACTGTATATAATTTAGGATGTATGAGTTAAGACAACTCTGATCGTTTTCAAATGAAGAATTCAACTTTACTTCTGGCAGCAAGATTAATAATTATACTGCGTGTAGCTACAGAATCTGTACATCAAATAATAACTTATGCAAATGTGTACTCCTGGTCACCCTATATAAAGTTTGACTTAAAAATAAACACATACACGTAAACATTTCCATGAACATAACTTAAATTCAAATTTATACATTTGAATTTTTTTATATTTTAATGTCACAAAAAACGTACGAATTGAAAGTGTTGCGAATATGTAGATTATATTTTATAGGTACAATGAACGTGACTACTTAATAATTATTTAGCTGGTATATTTTTCCTGCCTGTCATGTGGATAATTAATGCGTATTGGTTTTTACCTGTAATTTCAGACAAACGCCAATCAAAAACAATGAAAAAAGTTGATACATGTAATTACTGTATATAACTGGTTTTTGAATAAAAGATTTCCTAGCCCAAACAAACCACCCAAAAAGTGCACTAAATTTTTTTTGATATAAAAAAATAAGTTGTTACATTTCTCAACCTGAAAAAATGTCATGTGTCGAATTCAGTTACGATATAATATTTTCTTTAAGATTATCATATTGCTCATACATTTGAGGACCACTAATATAACACATTAACATATATTCTAATCAACATTTTATTAGATGTTAAATTATCAATAATTGGAGCTGTACTGTACCTAGTATGTATTGTTACATGGTGCAGTGTTTTTTACCATGCTAAATTTGAATACCCCGAAGGAATCAATGTTTATCTGCCAATTGGAATAAATTAGATTTTAAAATTTTAATAAATTTATCCGTACAGTATATTACACATCAAGTTTATATTTTATGTTGCGTTTAGATTTTTTACGTTTCTGGCAATGTCTATGGTGTAAAAAGGCTGCCAGAGACATGACAATTAGCGATAATATCTTGCAACTAAGTGCCAAAATGGTTGCATATTTTACCAATTTTTCAGATTCGTACTGAAGGCAGATCCAATCCGAATTACCCTTACAACCAGTATTATTCCATAGAGAACACGATTTATCAATTATTAATCCAAAAAGTATTGGACCAGGCAATGTTCCTGAATTCATATAAAATAAATAATTTTGAATGTACCAAAAACTCGCCCAAACATCCAACCTACTCCGGTTGCTAAACTGCGATCTTTGAATTTTACCACTCTGAAAATGGAATAAATATAAAAAATATATATGAAACCTTAAAATTGATTGTATTGTTGAACTGGCAGAGGCAAATGTTAGTAAAATACCTATGCCAATCATTATAATGTAAACAGAAATCATGACTGTACACATCGAGTTGTGACAAACGTCATTGTTTGCAGGGTATCTCCATTTCGAATGAAAACAATTGCAAATTTTGTTCTAAATTTTAAATTACAAAAACAATGTTACATATTTTTTTATCATTTTATTAATCATAATAAATAAATATTTATTACATTATTTCAAAAAAAATATACATCAGATTCACCGCGACATCCCGCAAAACATGGCGAAATAAAGTAAATCTTTTCATCTTCTGGGGTTATAGCACAAATCATTGATTTTGATAAATCTCTTATATTAGAAATTGTACAGTTGCATTGAGTATTACATGCATCATTCAGTTGTATACTTGTTCTAAATGGTTAACAGTTCAGTTATCAATATGGTAGGACCAGGTTTTCACATTTAAAAAAAGGTTTTATATGGTAATCAAATTTAAAAGATTTGGATCACGCAACGTTAAAACGTTTCAAATATTTACATTAGGTAAAATGTGAAAAAGTTCATTGTAAAAAATAAAGTAGATACCTGTCATTGTATGCTTCGTTCAGTCCTGTAATTTTAATTGTATCACACTTTAGATAAAATGCAAACATGACTGGGACAGCAATTCCAAAACAAACTACTGAAAATAAAAGCCTTTTAGTAACATTCATGTTTCGAATAATTATACCGCCAATCACCGTTCCAATAATACCACTAGGTATTGCTGCGATTCCTAATTTTGATTATAATTAGATTACGGTAAATTAATTAAATAGAAAAGAAAGAATGTACCAGCATAAATTGATGACGAACTTGCAGGAGTATTGAATTGAGTTTCAATATATTTAGGGATAAATAAAATTAAACCAATAATCAAAAATGAATCAATAGTATTGGCGGTAATAATGAGCATCAAAACTTTATTTGTAAGTATTCGTTTTATAGCCGGAATAAGTTCTTGTAAATTAAAGTATCTTAAAGTTTGCAGTACGTTAATTTCGTCATTATCCAGAGTTGTTTTTTCGGGGTCATTTTCAAAAGATTTATTTATTGTGCTCTTTGCTGTATTTCTATTAAATTTTTCGAGTGGAGTGCTGGTATAGGAATAGGAACGATCTCTATTTTTTTCAATTAAGGCATGCTCTAAAAATTACTACAATGTATGGCAAAAAAAAATGTAAAATAATCATAAAAATTGTGATATATCGTATAATTGAATAATAAAAACATTAAAACCTGGAACATATCTTCCAAATGCAGACAATGGAAATCCGACCAAAATACAAATGCAAAATGATAGAACAAAACCTATCCACCATCCTTCATCAATTGTAAGAAAAATGCCGCCCAATAAATATCCGCAAGCAGCACCTCCAACCGCAAAAGAATAGTAAATGGCTAAAATTTAATTTACAAAAATCAATTTAAATATGAAATACATTTAGTTAATTATTAACTATACCTTTTTAATTTCAAAATAAAAATAATAAACTTCAAAATAAGAATATTAAACTTCAAAACGAGAATATTAAATTTTTAAAATAAACAAAATAAATTTAAAATACGTAATATCGTTAAAATAAATATTACACATGTACCGTAAAGTTAATGCTAAAAGATATGACAGAAATAGAAAAAGATAAAAAATCACGGATGTTGACAGTTCAGGTGGTGATTGGCGTTCGTTATTATCTGGTATGAACATACCTTTGTCTACGGCAGCGGTTCTCAACCTTTTTGAGGCCATGACCCAAAAATGTTTTGCCTAAAATTCCATGGCTCACCTTAAAAAACCTTGAAATATTTACTTTTATTTACAGCAAAAAATCCTTTATTTATTTAAACTTATACTAGCCTTAATTTAAATTAATAAATTTAGACTGCCTTGGCATTGGTGTTTGTTGTACAATGAATCGTGATCAATTTCTATTAGTTTATTCAATCTTAATCGCATTATTCCTCGGTTGTTCACATCCAATTTTGACCTCTTACTAAAAATATCGACCACTGCTGAAAATCCAGCTTCTACAAGCCATATTGTAGGAAAAGCAATAATGCTTGGTTGAACATTATCAGACACAATTAATTTTGATTCTCGAATTCCCATAAATCCAAATATACCTTCCTTTTGTATTCGTCTTATTAATTTTAAATCTTCTTTTAAGACTTAAAATAATTAAATTAAGTCCAAGAGTTTTTCAGTTAGCTCAGGACTGGTTTCATCATCTAGTTCAAATTTTTGAAGATCTGTAAACCATAATTACAAATTTATATTTCAAATTCATTATACATTTATAGATTTTGTTTTGGTTAGCAATTTTATAGCTTAATACACCAAATTTTTTTTAATGTTGAAAATTTTCTGTGGCCCACGTTGAGAACCCCTGGTCTACAGCATACAGTCAAAATCTCATTTAACGAATATTTCATTTAACGAACGTCGAAATTTTATTTTCTATATAAATGCCTAAAAATATCTGGTATTTAACGAATTTTTGATTAACGAACGCGTAAATTCAATATTA
>LWCA01000594.1:0-22456 GCA_001642005.1 Intoshia linei | reverse complement strand
TTCATTATATAATCCAATCATAGATACAATTTGACCATTCATGTTTGTATTAATTATTTTATAGTCAAACAACATTAAATGTTGGGGGTTTTTCAAAGTACCTACAATTATATTTATATATTTAACATCGTTTAAATCGGTTTCATCCAGCATCATAAATATTAATTCATCTTTACTACACGATTTTATCCTTTCAATTTCTTTCAAATATACCTGGTCGGTTTTACTACGACAATTGTTTTCAGATGGTAGCGATTTCCCCATGTTGGTAAAAAATTCCTTTAAATTTTTGTTGTTTAACTTGTATAAGGTCTAACGAGGCAAAAAGTTCCACTATGTCAATGGCAAAATAACTTTTTAATTTACAATATTTACGGATTGGAGTAGTATCATTCAAAGTTAATGATTTGTGTTTAACAGACGACTTATGACTCTGCGCATCATATAATTTTTCGAATGAGACAACATAATTGCATTTGATACAAATTAAACTGCCGGCCTTCATTTTAAATTCATTTGGAAATTTAGGCATTAACTGATTATTAGATTAAAATTTGATTAAGATTCAGATTTGTAAAATTTAAAAACAATGCACATGTAAATAATTGAAAATTTCAAAATCTAACTTTATTAACTTTTAAAAAAATTCTAACATTTAGAAAAAATTTTAACTTTTCTAACCATATTAACTTTATAAAATTTTAATTAACCAATTAATATTGACAATATTGGTGCCATCATGCTGGAAATGTTAAACTATTTAACATATCAAATTTTAACTTTTCTGACTTTTGCTTGCCCTAATTATCACATTGAAAATCACAAAATAGGTTTTTATAATTTTGTTTTTTCTGGAATTTATACTATTTATGACAATTTTTAGGATTGAACTGTTTTTAATTTATTTTTAATTCTTTACACAAATATTAACAAAACATTATATACACAAATATTTAACGTGGAATAATTCACTTTAAGTTAAAAGGTAATGTGATATCACGGGTTCACGTGTAACAAATTTGGAACACTCCTTTAAATGATTTATAATAATAAATAGTAGCATTTTTAATTTAAATTGTCTTATTGAATTTATTTTACTGGGAGAATAAAAATATTAGCCCTCGGCGGAGCTAGGATGCTGTTTGTACGAAGTACATAAAAGTCAAGCTAGTTGTATATATAAGATAAAAAATTACATTAATAGGCAAGATAGGTTCCTTTTCGGTAGTTTTCGTCAACCAATCTTCATAATTTTCATTTCCTACTAGACACATTTCATCTTCCAAAATGTTTGCAAATGTTTTTATTGAAGACGGAACAAGAGTTAAAATGTTATATAGAATTGATAAATCATCAACTAAATTTATAAAAATAAGATAAGAATAATACAAATATCAAAATTCACAATGAAAACAAAAATACTTACTGTTTGAATTCTGTTGGTGTAATAAACGTGTAAAGTCAGATTTGTATATATCAATATGTTCTAAAACAAGAACTTTACAAATGGCAAACAATACAACATCTTCAGAGGTGGAACTTATATAATTCCTACAACGGTAGCGTTCAGATTTGATAATGGCATCGGACTAAAATAAAATATGAATTAACTCTAAATTTAGTATATATCAGAACATGCAAGCCAAGTCCCTTTTAACAAAATAATCAAAATTATTAAAAAAATTATAATTTCGCAAAACTTTGCAGGTTAGACCAAAATTAAATCAAAATATTAATACGTGTAAATCTAGACTCTAGAATAATGGAAATGTTTACCCATGCAACATATTCAGCACATGTTAAACGTAAAAGTCGTGTTTCTGACTCATTTTTGTAGTAGTTTTTAGAAATTTCGATATAACGATCTTCAAAGTAAGTTTGATATAGATATAACGGTGAGTTTTTTGAGAATGGCATAATTTTTGATAAATCAACTATAATGTATTATTGATAAAATAAAATTAAAAAAAGTACATATGCAACTGATAATGGGTGTCATGTTTTTTTTGTACTTATGATCCGCTCCATTACGATCAATAGATATAATATTAATCATGGAACCAATAAGTTTATCTTCAATTTTGGCGAAAACAACATTAAACCAAATTAGATTCGTAAGCTAGAATAAAACATAAAAATAAGTTTACAAAAATAAATTACAACACTAATGAAAAAAGTATCGGTGCACCCTTCATCGATTCTCCTAGGAATATAATATCTATTCAAATAATAAAACACGCGGTCTATATTTTTAGAAGCTTCACAATACGATTTCCACTGTTCAATGTAGTATTCAATAATTTCGTCATCGTCAATCGTGAACATGTCATTCAAAACATTATTCAAATAATTGGTTAAATAACGTTCAATCAAATCATAAACCATTTTCCCCTCATAAGTTCTATGTTCAAATTCAAATAAAAATTATAATAAAAAATTCGAATTAATGTAAATCAAAATAATTACAATTTGACCCTAGGATCACTACTTTCGCTTTTTTCTACTACAGTTTTTGTAGAATCCAAATCTGTACATGATGTGTAAATTTTACTAGAATAATGATTAATATACATATTTGACATGTTAATTACTTGTATAATTGCGAAAATCTTTGTTTAGTCATAGACTTACCGGCCAAAATATCCTTTAAACCTGATTCAATATCAGTCCACAAAGATTCAATATTATCGATAGACATTTCTATAAAATATTCATCATATCATGCTAAATTTACCCATTCTAATGTCAAATTTAAACGCGTATCATAGATAAAAAAAATTATATCAACGACAAACTTTATTAAAATTTATAATATAGAAACCAATACAGTTAATTTTGCAAAAGATGTAAAATTTTATTAAATAAAATGTCTTTTTGTTACCGTCAATGTTTGAATTTTGAATCGGATGACACTGATTTTTATTTAAAAATAGTAAATCGTATAAATATGATTCATTTTTGCTAAAACTGTAATGTTCAAAAAATAATTTACTCATTAAATACTATTTTTTATGGGTCTCACTAAACAGTGAATCATAGTAAATCTTAGTGAATCACAGTAATTTACACTACAAATTATGAATTTCAGTGAATTACCGTAAAAAAATTGCTAAATCAGTCATTATGAAGAATTTTTGTTAATTTTAAATTTTTTCAATATTTATCATTCAAAAATCCACTTTTACCAAACCTTAAAGAAAAATCCAATTTTACCAATTTTACGTAATTTCTATAATTTTATGCATTAAAATAAAATGAATGTTTTATCTTACCGTCCATTTTTAAATCTATGAAATTTAATCTTTATCAAGAGATTTATAATCAAAAATTGATAAAGAAATTAGATTTTTGTTGACTCAACAATAAGCAATTCAATTTTATGTTCAGTGAAACGGACACTTTTCCTTTGATATTGTTCAATTTCATTACTGAATATTAATTTTTAATCTTTGCTAATTAAAATTAATAATGCTGAATGAAATTTAATATTTAAATTCAAAATTATTTATACATTTTTCTTGATTCTGTTTCATTCAGTTCATTTAATTTAATTGAAGATATTTATTAATTTATTATCATCCATTATGGAAGACGTTAAGATTAAAATTAGAAATCAGTACTTTTTAGGACCCCATTTCCCTTTTTTATCAAACCTCTATATTTGCAGAAAGATTTTCATATTTTTAACCTTGGTAGCGTAAATTACAGTTAATATTATCATAGAACGATTCTTTATATTTTATAATTTATATTAAGATTAGTGTAATTAAGGCACTTATAAAAATAATTAAATTATTAGTTTGCCTATAGCAACAAAGCTATTACCGATTATTTCAAAAAGTTAAGCGATTCATACAACAAGAGTTATATCATTTTGTTCACCCTGAAATTATCTATAATACTATTATAATTTTATCCAGATCAAAAAAAAACATCAATTTTGTTATTTATTCATTCATTGCAAGGTTATTTGGGGATTCACTGAAATTCACTTGGATCTTCTAAGATTTACTGTGAAGTTTACCTTAAGGTTAGATTGGTTTGGTAAAATTGGATTTTTCCATCAGGTTTGTTAAAAGTGAATTTTTTCCTTAAGGGTTGGTAAAAGTGGATTTTTGAAATTCACTAAGATTTACTGTGATTCACTGTTTAGTGTGACCGATTTTGATGTTTTATGGCTTATAAAAGTACATTTTTGCATTCATAATAAATAAACTACAAATGTAAATCATTTATTTTAAATTAATAATCAATTTGGTTGTATTTATCAATAAATGGTAGAAATGTTTTCTCCATCATACCGATTGCTAGAGTCAATTTTTGATTTATCGATTTTGCTTAATACGGGGGGACAATGTCGAGGTTTAGGTAAATCGGGCATTTTGATGGTTGGTTTGGGTCTGGTAGTTTTGTGCGTTCTGAATTTACAGAAATATCCTAGTTTTGGTCTGTCTAAATTCAATTTTTCTTTAACGCATGTATCATAAACCAATTGAGATTTTCGGCAACTAAAATGTTTCATTAGTTTGGGTAATTAAAATAATTAATTTTGTAAGCAGATGGCATCAATCATTAAGCACATATAGTATATGAATCAACATGCTCGATGAAAACGCCAGGGGTCACAGAAAAAATTTAGTTTTGATGACTCTGTCTTATTCAAATTCAACACCGTTTTAAGGCATGGGCCATATGGGCTGTAGCCCAGGGCCACTCATTAAAATTGCCCCCAAATTAATAAAAGTACTTAATACTTATATCTTAAAAAGAGGCCCCAATTTATTATAAAATACTTCACATTTATATCTTAAGAAACAGTTTATAAGTTTTGATTTGTGGGAATTCAAATAGCTGGAAAAAAAATAGTTTAAAAAATCAAAGTTCTGGTAAATATTCAATTTAAAATATATTTTACAATGTTTATCATATAATATTGACATAAAAACTGTTTCAAATGATAATATTAAACATTAAAACCTTTCTATTATGTGAATATTCAAAAAAAAAGTAAGAAATCTTTGATTTTCTTTTATTAATTTTAAAAAAAGGGGCCCTAAATTTTTTTTATCGCTTCTCTCAAAACTTTAAAGGGCCTCCGGCCCTTTACTTAACCCAGACACAAAGTGGCTTAAGACGGCTCTGATCAAATAATATACAGTATATTCTTTATTTTTGTATGTATAATTGTTTTCATAGAGTAAAGTAAATGTTAATTTTTTATATTTAGTTAGCAATCCATATCGCAATTTCTCAACCAAGGCAGCCAACCAAAATCTAAATTGATATTGTTGACACATTTTTCGAAGAGGGATTCTTTAAAAAATTACTTTTTAAATCGCATATCAAATTCAGAATCGTCTAAACATTTCCAATGTTTAGTAAAAGATGCGGCACAATTCTTTTTAATATCTTTAAGTAGATTGTTGCCACACGCTGTCAGCATTTTACCATATTCTAAACAAATCCGAGGATCTTTTTCTTCTTTAGTACACAACATATATTCTTTAGAGAGTTCATCACACTTTTTACCCATATGCATGGAAACTGCTCTTAAAGGAGCTGATGTGACATATAAATCAGGTACATCCAATTCCTCATAAGTTGGTAAATTATCATTATCTGTAAAAGTCATTTCCAAATTAGACTGTAGTTTATTTCAAAAATATAAGTGTTTAGGATACATTTTAAACAAAATTATGAAATACATATGAAATGTATTTATTAGTCTCTAAAAAATTATAGATTATGTTTGATTTCAGTCATTTTATCATTTTTTACATTTAATACACATGAAACCGTATTTACATAACAGCATGCTATGTCTGAGGTTCGGTTAGGTTTAAATTTAAGATTATAATTCGATTCCATGGATAGGTTTAAACTTTAAAGCTTAAGTCAGCGGTTCCCTCGTTTTTTTCATGGCGAAACGGTAATAAATTATAAAATTTATCGCGGACCGTTAAAGCTAAATTACTAGGTAACATTAAAAAAAATGACAAAAAACGTAATAAATTAACTTTTAATTATTAAAAATTTGTTACTGACCGGCATTTGGAGAACGATGGCTTAGGTTTTAGGTCCCAGATGCTAAACTTAAGTTATAATAAAATACGACTTGTTTCACTGCAGTTGAGGTCATTATTTTAATATGCAATTTATGCAAGATTAAATCACTCCAATTCAATGCTTATAATACATGACAGAAAAAAGAAAAATAATAGTTACAATTTAACCAATCGATTAAATTGAATTTATTTATATTCTTATCGTTATATGATAAGAATCTTATCGATAAATATCCAGTGATATCAACGCTGTGCAGTTTTGAACAAATTCAATAGTGATTAAAATAAGTCTAATGTTCAAATATTTAAATCCATCGAAACATAGAATTATTAAAGTAGTCTCCAAAGTAACATTTTGGCAGCATTGTTGGACTTTATTTTGATTATTTTATTTGGACAACATTGATTTCGAAAAGTAAGCAATAATGTTAATAATTTGTATAAATTGACAGAAATTTATGTTTAATAATTATAATTATATGTTGGATTGTGTAGTTTATGTAAAAGTTACCTTATTTATGTTACCTTGTTTATATTTATATATTGATAAACACTTTACCACGTGTTTTTATTGAAATTTTACAAATTATATTTAACTCATTAATTTTCAAATAATGTAACATCTCTTTGCGAGCGTGAGGTATTTTATAGATATTTCTATTCAATAAAAATAGATTTTATTATAGATGGTAGATTCTGACGATAACTACGATAAGAAAAAAACAAGAGACAAATTCAAGAGAGAAAGATTTGACGAGGTTCGTCGACCTGATAATTCTCATTTTGAAAGGTTTTTAAATTTCTTTAAAAATACAATTTAATTTAGAAGTTATCGTTCATATGATGAAGATTTACCCCATGCTAAGAAATCCAGGTAATCTACTATCACTTCAGGTTAACATTTTTTAGAACATCTGTTGAAAGTTTGATGAGTTTTAAAAACTTTACAAATACTCTACCGGATAGTATTTCTGAAAAAGAAGCTGTTCAAAAGTACAAGGATTACAAGCAAACCTTTAATGAAGCAAATATTTTAAAGTTTTTTGATTTGTTTAAAAATAATGTATGATATTATTTTGATGATTTCTAATTTAACTTTAGGATTGGTTTAAAAGAAAATATCATCCAGATTTTGCTGATATGCGTAAAAAAAATGAAACAAAAATCATCATATCGCGACATAAAGTTTTTAAAGACATGTTCAATAGTTTATATTTTGAAGGACTTAATTTGAGTTACGATAAAGCTGATCATATTATAAAAATTATTGATTATGCTACCATTTTGTTGGAAGGAAAAGATTTGAATTACATCAAGGATATTGAGTCTAAACAATCTAAAGTACGTGTTGATAACGGTAAAGATGAATCAGCAGTTGAAGGTAAAGATACAACTGAAAAAAATGATAGTAATGATGGTGAGTGTCCACCAAGTGACGATGATGGAAAGGAGACTCCTGAACCTTTGCAAATGAGACACATGGAGTCTTTGACAAAATCTATTTTTCTAAGAAATATACCCTCTAATGTAACTTATGACGAGATTCTTGATATCTTCAAAGAACGTTTTGGGTTCAAAAGACTAGTACTACAAAATCCCACTTTTGAAAAGAAACATTTACGAAGAGGTTGGGTTACTTATGAACCATCGTTAAATATTACTGATGAATGTTGGGAAATTAAAAAAAAGACATTGAGCGATATGACTATCGATGCAAATGTTAATAAACCTCTTCAACAACGAGTGAGATATGTTAATAAAGTTCATTGTCATAAATCTGTAGTGATTGCTGATATCACACAACTCGTGGATCTTATTCAAGGTCTAGACAAAAAATTTGATTTATGGAATGATGAAGACAATGTCGTTGAGAATGATAATAAATATGGTATTAATTCTAAAAACCCTCTACTCAAGAATATAGACAAGTATTTGATTGAATATAGTAATTGCGAAGAAGAAGCTTTAATTGGAAAAAGTGAACAGTTTGATGTTGAAATTGATAAAGAATATTTAAAAGTTGTTGATATTATGATTATGTATCTTCGTATTGTGTATTCGATCGACTACTATACAATTGCAGATTATGCTAATGAACATGAAATGCCAAATAGGTGTGGTATTATTCATGTTCGTGGTACACACTTGGATGATATGGTTGATCAGTCGTATGTCATGGATTTTATTCAAAAAAATAAAGAAAAATGGGCCAATTATAAAGAATCTCAAAGTGATTTATCATTAGAAGAAATGAAATCCTTGGGATACAAAGACAAAGAAAAGGAAGAATTATCTTTTGTCGAAAAGAATTGTAAAAAAATTGATGATGATAAATACCTTTGCCCTTTATCAGGTAAGAAATTTAAAGCACCTGATTTTGTGCGGAAACATATTTATAATAAGCACAAGGATAAACTAAAGGAAGTTGAAAAGAATGTTATTTATTTCAATGAATACCTTAAAGACAGAAAACGCCCCTACATACCCAATTATCAAAAGTCGCCATCTTTTTCAAATTCTAATAATTATAACAATTACAATAATAAGAATTATAATCAGTCGTTTTCTTATAATAAGTATAGAGGGCATGATAATTCTGGATACAGGTCACAGTATCATAGTAGACAGTCTAATTGGAGGCAACCCTACAATAATAATGGAAATTATAACAAATCGCATAACCAAAGTTATAACTATGATAGTAGAGATCGAAACCATTCGAGAACATTGATAAGTTACAAAGATTTAGATGCTCCAGAATAATTTTTTAATGTATTTTTTTGTAATAATTAAATTTAATTTTGAATATTTGTTTCTATCAGCATTTCACATTTTATCTAAAGTTACATTATAATTTAATTATTTACCACTAATATTAACATTATCACTGAAAGTTACTTTTAAGGATTATTAAAATGGTTACGTCAATAATGACTAGAGTCGAAATGATGAGTTAGTGCGGAGTGCCAAATTTTTGCCAGTCCACAAAATAATTTGATTTTTACTACAGACTATTGAAAAGTGACCACTTTTTTAGATACTATAAAAACTCAAGTAAATTCATTTTACTTCTAAAAAGAGTGACCAGTTCTCCAAAAAAAGTATTAACTTTTCGAGTTTTCAATTTTACTGGTTTATTAGCCACCCTAGTTGTCAGGTGTATTAGATACTGTAAACTATTTTACATTAATTAAAAATACCAATTTTGTGTGTATTCCTCTATTATTATTGTAATGACTATATCCGTAATTGCTGTAGTCATTGTTATTGTGATAATTCTGATCGTTATTAGGGTTTTGGTTGTTGGGATAGTTGTTATTATTTTGATTGAGGTTGTTATTGTTTTTGCTTGATGTGGTGGGATAATTTTGGTTTGGTGTGGTAGGATAATTATTATTTTCGTTTGGGTTATTATTGTAATTAATATTATTATTGTCTGGATAATAGTTGTATTTACGAGTAGTAGATTGACGCATATGTGTTTGTTCAGTACTTCTTATATTATTTTGATTATCTTTCTAAAATTATCATTAATTTACAGTATTGAGTAACCAAACAATTTATAAAATATATAATTAAAATACATTACTTCACATACGTTGTCTTTAATTTTACCAATATATTCATTTGGCACTTCCCATCCATTCAATATATAATTTTCTCTGAGATTCAGTCCTTCATAAGCTATTGAAATATAATAAATTTAGTAATAATACGAAAATTTTAATGTGATATGAATAATTAACATTTAATTGTAGCATTTTATATTACTTAGTTCTTTTTATTTATACCTGTATCGAATATTTTATCATTTGTCATTGGTCCAATAACTATAAATTCTGCGTTCATTTGTTTGAGATAGTTTTTTAATTGCCTTAAATGCTGATCATGTCTAAATTCATTCTATATATTATATAAGGTATTTAATAATTATAATTATTTTATTTCTTATAAAAAAAATCAATACTTACATATATTACAGTATAATTAAATGAAAAAATTACGGATTTATTTGTCCATCGACATATTGAGTAAAATTGCTATCACTAATCACAATTATCTTAAATCGATCATTTGAATTTCTATTTTCTGATATAATTTCATATATAACTCTCATTAATTTCTAAAACACATTAACATTACGTACATTTTGTTTACATATTAATACTAGTGATGCGATAATTTTAAGGAATTCAAATCGCCAAAATTTTACCTTTTTCCGATTCTGAAGGATTTTTTTTTAAAAATAAAAATTAACTTCAAAAAGCAGCACTTTGTTTAAAATTATTTAAATATACATTATCGCTTAATACATAAATCAATTTAATTTTCCAAATATTGGTTTATTGTAAAAAATATATGTATCTTCGCCTCCTTCTTCAATTGAAGGCTAAATAATTTTTAGTGTTGGAGGTTCTATGTTATCTCAACGCCGTCTTAAGCCACTTCGTGGCCCTGGGCTAAGAAAAGGGCCGAAAGTCCACATATACAGTAAAATTTACTGTGTACAATGTACAGTGTACATTGTGGAATCAAGAAAAAATTGACCGTACTGCTTTTACAGATGATAAATCTATCCGTATAGAGCAGAAATATTATAATAATATACCGTTAAATCTGTGTCACTTTCATTATTTCTGTATTTATCGATTAATAATTTTTCCAGGTATTGAAAATCGTTAGAACTGTGACCATGAGTTCCATAATCATTTGAAAAATAACCTAGTGTAATTTTTCGGTCATTATTTGGAAATTCACCAATCAAAGTTTTCATTAAACTGAGTGTAAATTTAACAATTTTGTTCATATTGCAGATTTTTTTCGGGCAATACGCATAAGAATTGACCATACTACCACTATAATCTTAAAACGTTATATTTATTAAAATTAAATAATTATAATTATATATTATTAATCTCATTATTTAATGCACAAATAAATATTATTAATACACTGTAATATAACTTAACACCCACTAAAGATACAATTATTTTCATACATACCTAAATATTCATACATAAATATTTCAGACTAAAATCTTACATCAAGTCAAAGAAAAAAGTAGAAAAAAGTCAAAACTATGTTTGTCATTTAACCAAAATTTAAATACTTATATTTGTACTGAAAAACCTTGTTCTAAACAGTTACCAAATTATGTAAGATATTAAAGATAGCAAATATTGCAATTATAATTATATTTTTTGATTTGACTGATTATAAATAACATACCATGTATAATGACAATATTGGATCGACAATCGCTATATTGCGGTGTAATATAACTTGTTTTAAAATTCCTGTAGTCAGGACAAATTCCTTGAGCATTAGCACATTTTAATGAAACATTGCCTCGTTGACATGTCGAATGATTTCTATATTCCCTATTTTCAACAAAACAAACACGACATTTATTAATCCCAATTAAACAAGTCAAAATGAATATTTTGGATATGACATTAATCATTTTTTATCATCAAAAATTGTCAATTAATATTAATAAATATAAACAATTATAATGTATAATGAAATAATCAGTGTACGAAAAAACAACTCCAACCTAATTTGATTACATGTAATGCTTTATTTAATTATACATAATATTAGCAAAACTATAATAAACAAATATGTTCTTATTTTTGATGCGTCATTGGATCCTATGGAACTGCCATTTTTGTTATCTGGTATTATCGTATTTATATTCTAAAATATATTTTATGATATAAAATGTATTCTAAAATATTAAAAATATGATTATTGAATAAAATGATACAGTATAAATAGGACAAAAATATTAATAATATTATACGGAATACTAAATTGTAATTAATATTTGCAGTGATATTAAACTGAATTTTATTAAAAAGAGTAAATTTTACACTGCACGATTCTAATTTTTACTAATTTTAAATTGTAAATAAATTTATTTCATTTAAAATTACTTTAGTAGTTGGTGACATGGTTGACGTGGCCAGGGGACCTAAATTATAAATGTTAACAAATTCATTAAATTTTTATTACATATATCATTAATTATGTTTTCGAGTGATCCATCGACATCTTTCCATTTATTTAAATTATAATATTTGACAAAACTCTTTAAATTTTCGAACCCTAAATCGATTACAAACATTATTAAAAATAAATTATTGATAAATTCATATAAAAAATGAATGTTTGTCAGTGATTCTGTGAAAATGTGAAATTGTAAGATCAAATTTACATTTTCAATTTTTATTTTAATCGAAATATTTAAAAAATATGGTTGATAATATATTAAAAATTATTTTTCACCGGGAATGCGTAGATTTGTGGGGTTGAAATTTTGTATTTATATCAACTGGAATAAGCTTTATGAGAATAATGTGTTTTTTTTTAATTTTGGGACGGTTAATTATTTCACATTTTTTGTTTTAATAACATAGTTCGGAAAAAAAATATATGAAAACTAAAATGCTTTTTTGACCATGAAGCCATCACTTATTTAGATTGAAATTTTTTGTGTATGTTAACAAGATACAACTGTACCACCTGTAATTTTTTTTAAATTCTAGGGTTGTCTTCATTACAAAAAAAAAGGTAATTTGAGGTTTTGGCCCTAAATATATATTTTTTTTAATTTAAATTTATGATTTTAAAATTCATATCAGAGTATATATTTTTTTAAACTCTCGAACTTGTTTGATTTTCAAAAAAAAGACAATAGGGATTTTTGACCAGTATGATGTGAGTTTGGGAGGTTTAAATTTATTTTGCTAACACCATCGAAAAATACTAAAATACTGTAATTGAAATGTGAACTTTATAAAATTCTAAGACTGGTAGTTATTGAAATAAAGTGGAACATAGACACAAAAACAATTATTGCGTAGAATATTATATAAGTAAGGATATGATATTAATTTTATAAAAATAATCATATTGCAAGCCTGACGGTTCTTACGGATTTTTTAATATTACGTATTACACAAGAGAATCATTTACTTATATATATAAAATTGAATATCTGTGTGTGTTAGCGTTTAATTAAAAAAACCAATTTCTAATACAGTTTTTCGAGAGTCTTATATTATCGCAAATTTTATTTCCAGAAATTGAGTTTTTCAAGATCATAAACCAAAATTATCTTTTTTTTAAAATAAATAATAAAAAGCTATTCTTAGAATTTTCAAGAATATAACTTCTGGGACGCGTTTCAATGACATTATTATTGTTGTGAATCTCCACAGAAACTTATAGATTCCTGGTCAAACTACCAAATTATTCGTTTTTTTTTAAATCATATCGTTACATACTTTTATAGAACATTACTTCCAGATAGTTTTTAAAATCATGAGTATTATCATATATCACAACTTGAAAAACTTAAAATCAATTAAAAAATGCTTGTGTGCTATAATTTTTTAATTGCTTCTAACTGCGCCAAATGCAAAAAAAATTGAGAAACAACTGCTTTAATGAAACACTACTTTAAAACAAACATTATAACTCTTTTTCGCCAATAATATTGTCATAATTTCGGAGTAATAAATCAATTATCGGAATGTATGCTGGTAATCATAAAAATGAACATAAAAATAGTCAATTGCTATTATGAGTATTATAAATTTCACTAGTTTTCCCCGAAATTTATAGCAATTGGCGTATAACGGAACTGCTTTAATTGTTGAAAGTATACTATATTTAATAGAACAATGTTGGTAAATATAACATTATTATAGCTGCAGTTTGGACAAATCACAAATATGTCAAACCTTAGTATATTATTTAAAGTTTAAATTAATTTATTTTTTGTATTAAAGAGGATTTACTCTGATAATTAATAGTATCAAAGTATCATTATTTTAAAACCTTTTAAAAAAAGATTGACAAGTAAAGCTGTTTATATTGAGTTAATCAATATCATCTGTTCAATTTAAAAATGATTTATTTATAATGTTTACCAGGTGAAAATTTTACTTTAAAATTAGAGCAGAATAGCATCAATGTTATAAAACTTGATTGTAAATTAAATTACAGTTAAAAGTTTAAACTAAAATGTTTTCATTGTCTATATTGTAGATACAATGTCGACTATACATAATTTTATCAGATAAAATTTAAAAGATATTATAATAATTACCATTATAACTATTTTCTCGTTGTATTTGTATAACAATCAATTTAAAGTTGAAAATACTCAACAAATCGGATAAATCTCTAAACAATAATAATAAATTATTGTTTATGTATTAATACACTAAGTATTACCTGGTTATATTCTTATTGTAAACGTATTTATTATCGGTTAATACAATTATAGCTGGTTTCACGTTACTATATTTAAACTGTTTCAATTTTTTTGTGTCGTACAATGTTTTAAATGCTATTATTAAAAAATTCTAAATTGTTAAAAATAAATTAAAATAATAAATTCCAAAGTGCAATTACATCGAATGTGGACATTTGATTAGTAATGTGATAGTTTTCATTTAAGGATTTTTCAATTTCATTAAAATTATTGGTTGATTTTTGAAACGTATAATCTTTATCTGTAAAATATCCCAAAGTTAATTGTCTTTGTGGAGAAGGATCCTTTCCCAATATACTTTTTATTAGATTTATGGAGAAATTGTATATATGGTGCATATTACAATATTTTTTTGGGCAATTTCCATTTAAATCTATAGTTGAGGCACCAATATCTAATAAATTATTAGTAATCCAATAAAAGCAAGTTTAAATGAATTTAAATAAAAAATGAATAAATCATCACCAAACAGCATAATGCCATTCATTTTGCAATCTGAATTTACATAAGTAGGTTGACTTTTAATCTTTTGACATAATCTTGGAAAGTTTGTTTCAAGACAATCTTTTTGAAATTTAGCAACATTACAATAATTTGAAATATCTTTAGTGAAAAGATTTCCTTCAATAAGGCATTTGGTATTGTTGACACCGTAAACGGAAACACAGAAATAAAAAATACATTTAAAAACAAAAATCTGTTTCATCATTTCACTTATGTTGTTTAAGTAATAATTTACTGTAACAAGTTTTAGGTTAGATATCAAATTTCCTTGTGTTGTAATTTATAATTAAATGTTTTATTCAACTGATATCATCAAAAGATTTTTAAAAAGAATATTGATGTAACATATTATTGTAGGATCAAATTTTTACAACTATCACCTCAATATTTTTAAATGTACACTTAAAATTAAACATAAACGACATTGATTCTTTTTAAATTGTCAAAATTTATACAATATAATGTAAAATATACTCGATGAATGTTATTATCTATATTTAGATCAATTTTTAATATTATAAGATACATCTACCTATCGCACAGCTATGATACTCTAATTTTAGTTAAGGTTAAAAGTTACAGATTTCATCGTCATAATATACGTATGAACGTATATGAATGAACAAGCAGTTTTAATTATTTTTGTACATACATAATGTTATATAAGAATCGATTATATCGGAACCTTAATAAAATATAATTCATCTTTTTAAATTAGTTATAGTAATCTTTAAATATTATTGATTTTGAATTTGAGAAGCAATATACAATTAATGTCAAAGATGAAAAAGTTTGGATGTGATTCGTCAGAGACTTGAAATAAACTTTTTTATTAAAATTAGAAAATGAAATTAATTTGATATTGTAAATGGAATATACCAAATGTATTACCAATAAATTATATTACACTGCTATGAAAAATTATCCCCCTTTTTTTATCGAAGAACCATTATTAATACCATGTGGTCATATATATGAATAAAATGATATGCCAAAATATTAGAACTTTTCAGATTTAAAAGAAGATCAGAAGATTTAAAAATAACTTAGATTTGAAGTTACAAGTCAAATCTATTATCACTGAATATGAAGACTTATAATTTATTTATTATGTATAACTTATAAAGATATTTCTACTTACATAAAAATAACATAAATATGAAACATAAATACATAAAAAGATAATAACATAAATAAAAATAAAATAATAATGTAAATAAAATATTAATCTTTCAAGTGTCTAAAGTCTTATCAACACCAGATATCTCGATCATAACTATATTTCGTCTCACACGTTACAGTTAACAATATTTAATGTACTAATTAAAATAAATTGGATGAATTATTCAATTCCTAACGAAATTCATAATGATATGAAATAAACTTATAAATTCCATATAGTTAGGAAAATTCGTTAGCTATTAGTAATAATAATTATTATTGTTATAATAGTAATTCGTAATAGCCTATTACGATTAATTGTCAGACTATGACTCATTGCATATTTACTCACTAATTATAATTGTGATTAGAAATTAGTCTAATTTCAAAATGTTATACTGATTATATAATATTGTTATAATTTTTGAAATTTAAAAACTAAAATAAACATTTTACTTAAACACTCATCAAATCCACAAAAGGAAATTGTAATTAATACATTTGTATTGCTTCAGATTAATCATATCAATAATATAAAAATAATTATTTAAAGTCCAATTTTGAACTAAACATAGTAAATAACATAATAATAAATGAAGGAACATATATAATTATTCAGAATGTTTTTTAAAAATTTTTCAAATATCAAATATTCTGTCATTTACAATGTAAATAAAATTCATTACCTACAAAAACGGTTAATAATACATTCATTGAAACAGGTTTATTATAATATACAATTATAGACAGATAAAAAAATGGCAAATCATGGACAGATAAAAATATTAAATTAAGAAATGGTTGAGTTTAGCGAGCGCCTTAAGCGGTTTGCTTCTCGATACTTTTGACATCTTTCATTGTGTCTCAATCTTGATAATTCGTGTTCCTCACGTGATTTGAAATTACAAATTATGAAAATTATTAAAAATATATTAAATAAATATCTTGACTTAATAATCATAATCATCTGAATATAATCTATTTCTTTTTATTAATTCATTTGTCAATCCAACATAATTATAAAAATCAATATAGAAATGCCATTGTTCATATGAATATGTTTTAGAAAATTCACAGAAATTGTTTTTTAGTCTACCAAAAACATATACATTATACGAATGTGATTAAATACAATATACTTTTAACAGGCCCGCAAATTTTAGCCAATTCTTTCAATTTTAATTTTTTTCAATGGTTTTTACGGTAGAAGTACGGTCCATGACAATTTTTCTTATTTTCGGTGAATTGAGGTCTGATCCAATATACCCTGAATCAGAAACTATAGCCCATCAATTTTCATCATCTGAAAATTTTTGCATTTCAGTAGGTGCTTTTTTTAAGGTGATTATCGTAAGATTTGTAACAATTTTTAAAAGTTTTGTAGTCATGTACCTAATAAGTATATTTAATTAATTATTAAAATATAAGATACACTGCCCGTCGTTGATTTTTGAATAAACAAAGCATAAAAAGGTTCAGAGGTCATCTTAATAAACATATAATTATAATAATGTCGACACGAACATAACTCAGACAATAATCTTAATATATGATGATAATCAGATTTAATTTTTATTATATGAATATACAATTTACTACATTAATATAATGTAATATATTGATTTTATTATTAACATTTCACAAATTTATCAAAATAATTTCGTTTTATAGATGTATTCAACCATGCGTATATTATTGGATGAAGACATGTTGAGAAGTTGACAAAACCGTGACATATAGGTAAAAAAATGTCTACTGGGCCCATAAATATTCCATAATCATACAATACATTAGCTAGATTCAACGGCAACCAGACCATAATGAATACAAATATAATAATTGACAAAATTATTATGTTTTTGCAATTTCGAGAATCTTTTAAATTATAATTTCGGCAACAATTAATAGAAAAAAATGTTGTTGATTTTACTGGTATTATTCTTGATTTTGGCCTTTTGAGAAGACAGATAATTATCCGAGCATTCATATAAACTAGCATGAAAGTTGGAATAATAAACTGTGTTACTATCAGAACTATTCCGTAATGTTCAAATAGGTCATTGTCCAGACTGTGTACACATACTTCAAGTACCCTGCCTTTAACTTTGAAAACTATAAAAATATTTTATTATTAATACATTATTGTTTATTTCTGATATACTAGTTGTACTGTTGTTTATTTCGTATCAGTGATTTATTACCTTCTCAGCTTAACTCTTACGAGATTGTTTATTTTTAGAAATTTTTAATTAATTTTATTCAAATTTGCACTTTTAAAAAACTCCAAATTATAAAAAATATAAGCCGAAATGTTTACAAATATGGTAATTTTGAAATGTGAACAAATGTAAGTGTCACTGGTAAATACTATACTTTTCATTGTTTTGAGCTATAAAATATTAATAATAATAAAAATCCATAATAATCAGTTGTTTCCAAAGTGGTCCACAGAAAATTCTAGGTAGTCCACAAGAAAAATTTTAAATAAAATAAAGATAATTTTTTTAACAACAAAATTAAATTAGAATATTATTTATTATCGATCATTTATTATTATTAGTGAACGTAAAAATTTTATTAAAATGAAGGGAAGTTTCACTGAATAACGTTAATAGTTTTCACGTGCCTTAAATTTAATCTAATTAACGATTTAAATTAGTTGAATAGTAGATTCCTGATCCGAACTTTCAACAATTTTGCAAACTAAACTAATTGTAGTGTCATATAACCCTATCCACCTCTCTAAGACTCTTGAGTTGACATTATAAATAAACATACAAATTATTTATGAGTTTCGAGAATATTTTAAATGCTCAATTTAGTAAATTTATGCCTCCATTTAAAAATAATTTCGTCAAGATCCATCGGAAGATCTGAATCCCAGATACTGTAGGTTTGGCTTGGCAGTTTGTTTATTATATATGTATACATTGTATACGTATGTCTAAAATGAATAATTTTGTTAATTACGCCATAGAAGACACACTTCAAAATTAATGTAAAATTTTCGATTTAATTTGAATTTAAAAAGGAATATATAATAAAAACATGTTAAAAGTGTTATCTTAATGATGTGTTCAGCATTTTTTAAACAAATTATGTGGTCTACATAGATTTTTGTTTTGACAAGTGGTTCATGGTTGAAAAAGTTTGGGAACCACTCAGTAATGTACAATATCTAATAAGTGTAATGTATCTAGGGGTGTAAGGGGCGACCACCCCGTGTCGTAACATAAAATAAAATATTTTAATTTGCATATTAACATTGTGTAAATTAAAAAAAATTTCTAGGACCCATTAAATTAAATTGCGTTTATCGAATTATGCTTGTTATCATTCTTTACGTTTAATTTATTAATTTATAATTTATAATCAATTTAATATATTATAATATATTATCATATATACCATTAGTTTAAGTTAAATTAATTAATTAATTAAATCGTTGTTGATAAACGAAAGAAAACTTGCCAAAAATATTTGTTTTTATTTAAATTATTTTCATTGGTATATTAAAAATGTGCTTTCGGTAGAGCTAAAGGCTGTTTGTACGTAGTACAAAACAGTCAAGCTAGTACATATATAATAAAAGAAGAACCCTCAAACATTGATTATAATTTATAATTTCAATTTTTACTTTATTTGATTCTACTTCATAACCATTAAATGTTACTTAAATACATTGCTTTTAAATTTATTCATAAACATAAAAAAACATTTGAAATGTTATTTTTCTATTTTTATATTGGAAATTAAACGTACTTGTTAATATTTTTTTGAAATTTAATATAATATAATACCATTAAATTAACTGATATAAAAAAAATTAATAATATTATAAGAATAATTTTCTCACTTTGAACTTAGTTGAAATTTTTCCCTTATTTTGGTTGTAATTATTATCATATTTATAGTTAAATGGTATAATCTGAAATTTATCACTATTTGAACTCTATACATTACAGATTAATGTTATAAAGTAGAAATAAACCATCCAATTCAAGTATTGAACATGCGCTACAAACAAACAACTGTGAGTACAATCATTTAAATTGAAAAGGCGTAATATTGTATGTAGTTATTGCTAATAATATTAGTAAAATACTACATGTTACTAAGACTTGTTAGAAATAACTAAATAGAGTTGTTGACATTAACAAAAATTTAAATGTCTAATTTGATCCATAAATCATATATTGATATAATTTCAGATCAAATATGATGGCTTTATTATTATTAACATTATACATACAGATGTAATTTTTACTCAAAATTAATAAAATACAATAAATGTAATACCATAATGTTTTGTAAGATACAACAGAGGCAAAGGAATGAGTATACTAGTTACCCATATCATAATAAAGCTGATTACTATACGTTTTTTGACGTTATCATTAAACGAATAAATTATTGTAAAGTATCGGTGTATACATATACTTATGATGGTATAAGTAGAAACATAGCATACAATGCCTCCAACCACAGCGCTAAACTAATCAATTATATTATTTCTCGCATTCATACTCTGCACATTATAGCACCAAGCTTCCATTCATTAACAATAATTTGGTAAACGTTGAGAGGTTCAACAATCACACAAATTATTAAATCGGTAAATGCCAAATTTGCGATAAAAATATTTCTGATTATTCTCAACTTTTTTCTCGATAGAATAATGTACTAAAATTATAAAATTTTAATTTTTGAGCTTTTAATTAGTCCTACCAAGGTGTAAATGTTTTCTATACATCCGATGATTGAAATTATTCCAAAAATTGTAATTATAATAATAATTTGACTATTGCTCATTACATAATATTCATTATGGTTCTGATAAAACAGTACAATAGTTTCTTCAAGACTGAGCGAACTGTTATTTGGCATATTTTCTTTTAGATATTAATTAAATGAATTTGATCAAATACAAATTATATTAATATGTATCAACATATTTCAAGACTTATCAAATGAAATTGTATTTATAAATCAATTATATACATGATTGTGGCGTATTATTAAATTTCAATGTTAAGTTTTAATCTATAATTTACGTAAGATAATTATAAGGATTCCATTTAAATAGCTTAATAATTATCGTTCGCAATTATTGCACATCTATAAAGTCATCGGGATATTGATTACTAATTAGAAATATTGAGAATTAAGGTTTAATATTACATGCATTCATAATAGTAATTTTTATCGATAATATCATATTATTAATCTAATATTATATTATTAAACATTATACTATAAATTGGTTTATAACATCAGTTGTAATTGATTTATTGGGTTTAGCTAAAATAGTTTTTTTGAAAAAAGACAAAAATTTCAATTAATTAACAATTACTAATTATAACAATATCCTAAGTATTTAAAAAAAATATATATATAATAAAATTTAAAATTTATTATTTTGGGGTAACATTCAATTTAGCGATGTATTTTTAAACTGATTCATCCCAAACTCCAAGAAAGTGTTTCGCACCGTTTTGCCCTAGCGGAATAGAGCGTCTCAGGAAATTTTATGTGTTACACCAAAAAATTTACATTTATTAGTTCATAGAATGTTTCTTTTGGAAAAAGTTTGGCAATCGCTGGATCAATACAATAGATGGAGGAAACAAAATTTCTTTTAATGTGTAAGGACATATCATTTTCATATGTCCCGAGCCATTTTTGGCTCTTTAGGGTCTGGTCCCTTTACTGGTAAATAGACAATTGGCAACTAGATAAGTAATCCTTACCTATATAAAGTAAAAGTTGCTAACAATGTGTGTCTGTCTGTTGGAGTTACAATTTATTGAAAAAACTGAAAGTCCCAGAAACTTAAATAACAAAAATTCCAAGTCAGTTTGACCAGGCGCAGAATATTCAAAATTTGGCACCTTTACAGCCATAACCACAAATTACCTTTTTTTAAATTAAAAGAGTCCAAAAATTTACAAAAATTTATTCAATAATTAAATATAATTATAGGACTATCATAAATTTCAGCTTCAAAAAAATTGATCTTCAATAAAGAATATGCAGTGTATATGCATTATGATTAAATTGAATAGTTATGGTTATAATATGATATTTTTAATATCATGAGAAGTAAATAAAGTACCATATAAAGTTAATTACTACAATTTTTATTATAAATTATGTTATAAAATATAGCTGGATTTGATGAAAATAGAAAATGATAAATTTAGGGTAATAATGGGAATAACCCTTTATTAATTCTGTATTAGTCGGCAAGTTTTTAATATTTTTCTTTTATGTATCCTATACATCTTATGTGAATTGATTCGAAATGAAAAAAATATTTTAAAAAAGTGCTACATTTTCGTCTAGTATTCGGTTAGTAGTCTTGTTCTTTCTCACCTTCATCAATGAAAACAATTGTTCGCACCTATATGTACTACCGAAAAGGGTCAGTATCTTCATT
>LWCA01000196.1:0-41375 GCA_001642005.1 Intoshia linei | reverse complement strand
ATTAAAGATCACTTCGAACTAATTTATATATTTGTCAAGCTTTATTAAAATCTTATTTCCAAATATTGTTTATTCTGATAATCGTCACAATATATAAATTATCAATACGAGTTTTTTGTTTGCCAAACTGCCGTTTGATTTAAAGTAACGAAGAATGCTGTTTACGGTACCATTATTTTATCATAATTTCCGTCTAAAATGTTTAGTTGATAGTGGGTCTGAGCTTAACTTTGTTAGCCAGAAAGTGATTACCAATGAATTAATAGTGAGAGAACTGCTAACCGTGGATGGTGTAGGAGCAGAAAAAGTTTAATTATTATCGAAAATTTTTGCCTAATTATGCTTCAATATCAGAACCGATAATTAGGTTAACTCGTAAGGGGATCAAATTTGACTGGTCAGCGGCGTGTGAAGAATCATTAAATCTGCTAAATGAATTATTGTCGGGGTATATGTTGGTTTCCCACTCAAATTGGGATGAACGATTTACACTGGAGACAGATGCTTCCGACTAAGGCATGGGGGTGATATTATCAATAAATGGTAAACTATTACGTTGTGCCAGTAAAATGTTGGATACCTGTCAGCGTAATTATGGGACGTATGACAGGGAATTACATTGTTTCAGAGGTATCTTTATGGTAAAAAATTTACTGTTATAACAGACCATAAACCTCTTGTTGATATTCATAATTCAAAGAATAGTCAAGGGAGGAGGTTAAGATGACTGCAAAAACTTTGGGATTATCTATCGAAAGGGCTCGGATAACTTTGCTGCAGATGCATTTCGAGATTATTTGCTATTTGGGATCCAACAAATTCAATGCAGTTTGAGAGGGCTCAAATCGAAAATCAAGATTGTAAACAACTGTGGAAATATGCGAGAACTGGGAATTCTAAAATATTGCCATCAAATCGGTACTTTAGTATAAGGGACAAGGTAAAACTTACTAAGGGTTATTTGTACAAAAAAGGTACAAATCAACTTTTGGTAGTTAATAATAAAATTGAGGATGCCATTAATCTCGTTCACACAGGAATAGGGGCATCACATGTGGGGATTACAAAAACGCTAGAATTATTAAAAAGATCGTACTATTGGCCATCTAATTTTTTTTAATTTGTGATCATGGATATTAACTCAACGATTGAGGACGAGGTGATGTCAGGATTGGGTTCACATCAACCAGAAGGAGATCTACCCCAAAAGGACATTGACCAGTCACCAAAACAGGAGGTTAGTAATTCTATTATTAACGCGTTGGAAATGGGTTATGCTACGGGACATATGGAGGAATTTATTGATAAATTCCAAAGATATGCAGAATGGCATAAATGGAATCAGGTGACCAAGATGGCTCTTTAAAATTAATTATTTCAAAAAAAGAGCGTGAGAGAATAACTAGTATTCTAGGTAACGAGTACGGAAATGTGGATCTTTGGATCAAGGTTTTGTTAAAACGTTTGGGGTCTTTTGACAGATTAAATAAGTCATTCGTGCTTTTTAAAACACGAATAACTCGGGGTAAGAAAATAAAGGACGCAGCTCGTGAGATGGGTGCCGATATTAGGGACGCAATCCCGGGGTTCACTGACAAACAAGTTGAGGGGTTTGTCGAGCAAGAGGTGCTCTATTGTGTGCAACAGGTTAAACCAGATGTTGTTATGATAGCGCGCATGTGGGCTAGACCAGGTAGTACGACAATTTATAATAGATTGTCTACTATCTTAGGGGGTGTAGATTTACGTTCAGAGACATTTTGCGAACCAACAAGGAAGATGCGAAGCAAAAGCCAGCTGCAATGCCATCAATGCGAGGAATATGGACACATTGCCAGGAAGTGCTCAGAGGATACGAGGCTGTGGAAGGAAAAATTAATCAATGGGTCTCGGTCAGAATGGGGGATGTAGCGATTACATCACTATGGGATGACGAAGGAATTAAAGATCACTTCGAACTAATTTATATATTTGTCAAGCTTTATTAAAATCTTCTTTCCAAATATTGTTTATTTTGATAATCGTCACACAAAAAAATAAATTATTGCAATACATTATTGCATGGGTTCTTAACCTTTTTCCACTTGGCACCCTTCATTCAATAAAATTCGATGTGACACCCCAAAAATGTAATAAACTTAAATTCGAAAAAGTTAATAATATAACTACGATAACCAAAAATTTCTAGCTGAAATGGCTTTAAATTTAAATTATAAAAAAACCTTTGAACATAAAAACACCGTGGTTTGTACGATTTATCGATATCATTTATTTTAGTATCTTTAATATTAACCGATTTCATTTTTTTGAATAAATGCTTAAAATCAAAAAAGGCATCCACGTGCAAAATAAGTTTTTCTTAAAAAAAGTGGACACCCTAATATACATATTAAAATATTTAATATTTAAAAAAGTTAAATTAATAAATAGAAGTTAACTTTAATTTCGAAACGCCATTCAAGTATAAAAAATGTAGCTGTAAAATAATGTTTATTTAAAAATTTTCTGGCATCCCCAAAAACTGGTTTGGAACCCCCTGGTGGTGACGGCCCCCAAGTTAAAATCCCATGATATATCATCCCAGGTTACTTACTACTTAAAAAATAATTATAAGAAATTAATACCTATAAGTACATTTTAACAATTATAATATGCATAATTAATGAATTAATTCATAAAAAATAAATTTACAATTATTTTTATATAAAATATTCTCAAAGGTTTCAGGGGCATTCCTTGTTTCCGGTCGTGAGGACTAGCTTAGCTTTACTGATAAATCGTTGATAATTTAAATGAATTTTTTGTGTTACAGTATAATGGTGAAAAAATGATAAACATTGAAAAATATACCGCAAAATATTCCCAATGCTCGGGTTCATAATCTTCTGGAATATCAACTAATTTACATTGAGCTAAATTTCAAATATTAAACGATATCATATCAATCAAAATGACACTGTACAGAGCGCATCAGACCCTCCTCTGAGCCTCGATGTAATTTTTGAAAAAAATGTCTCTGCATATTATTTTTCTAAATTGATATGTAAAATACTTATATTTTTCCATTAGTACTGATTTGTGTATCAAAATGAAATTGTAAGTCCGAACTCTTATTGATGTAACTAGTGGCTATATGGAATTATGCATCGTTTGCAAAATTTTATTAGACCTATTTTTCATTTTCCGTGGATTCGGCTCTGATGCAGTACAACCAGTAGAACAATTCTCAATTAATTGCAATTTAAAACCAAATATAACAAGTCATTAATATGCATAAAGATATAAGGTTCCCTTTAACATACAATAAATTTTTAAAAAAAATTACAGCCATATATTGAATTGTAGATAAAAGTAAAACACCCTAGAGGTACAATTCCAAGAAACGCATAAAATAACTAAATTCAATAGAAAATTTAAATTTTAAAGTCCTCCAAACAACTGACTGATTATTTAAAATAACCGCATAAAAAACATTGCAAATAGACCATAACAAATTAATGTAATGGACATGGCGCAATTTTAAATAATTTTGACACAGGTAACATTCTTATCTGTATTTCACTACAATCGAAATTATAATTTTAGGTTGTTTATATAATAAAAATGTAAAAGTACAAAATACCAAAATAATTTTAAAAATAGTACCACATCATCGACCAATTTACGTGTCATGAATTGAGGATACCATGCTTCAATCCGTTGAAATTTTGAACCATTTCGGATGGAATTATTCCTAATCAAACCAGTGCATAGAAATTTTCGAGAATCTAATTTTCAATGTTGAAGACTAAGTTTCATGAATATGGAAAATAAAACTTTATAAGCTTAATCGGTAAAGGTAATACATTTATAAAAAATATAATTAATACAAAAATTTACAGAAATGTATAAAATAAAAAATACTATTTATTATCCTATTCATTAATTAGAAAATGTATATAAATATAAGTTTATTATATAATTCTCCAATTTGTACAAATGTACAATAATAATTATCCACAATAAATTTATTTGCATTTTATGTAATTTTTAGATATTTTTTATATTAAAATGAATTTATGGCTTAATTTTAATTTTTTTCTTTATCAAAAATTTTTATTTTGTCAAAATATCTTTAACGGAAATGTTTTGTAAACTTTAACCTAAAATTTGAATATCACAATATATTGGAAAAAAATAGCAATACAATGTGTAAAAAGTATATAACTTGCAAATTTTATTTTTATATTGGTACCCAGGACCGTGGAGAGACAGCTATATGCCCGGGCAAATGGAAATTGTAGACCCTATAAAAAAAATTTAAATATAGGACATTTACATTGCTTAATCGGTTGTTTATTATCTAAAAATTAAAAATATCCGCTGGAAGTTGTATAGAACATATAATTATGCGATAATTTTGGTACCCTTAAGAAATTTACATGACATATTATATTCTAAATTGAAAAAGTGGGAAAATATGATTTTGAGGGCCCAACCCCTCTTCATGGCCCTGTTTGTATCAGTTGTACTTTTATGCAAGTTAATTATAAAAAATTGTACCAGTTAAGTAAAATATACTTTAATACGATGGAAACAACTCATAAAGGTTGATTAAAAAGTATTTAGTACGTACAAATGCTAAATTATTCACAATTGTGAATTATTAAATTATAAATCCAACAACTAATATAAATCATAAATATCTAGGTAACAAATACTTTATTGATAAATCATAACTGTAAATTTATAAATAAAAAATGACTGAATCATGTGTAGTTCATATTTATATAGCCAATAAATTTAATTTGAATTTACAATGATTTTATAATGATTTTATAAAAAGTAATTACATTTCTTTTTTAGTTTTATACTAATCACTTTTAAAGTTTTCATTTAATATTATAATTTTGTAGTTGAATAATGACAGTTGAAGAAAATGAAAAATTTTTTAAAAATGAACCAATTGAGACATGTGATCCTAATGTTCAAAGTGATTTGGAAAAATCTCGCCAAGAATTGTAAATATTTATAAATTTGTTCATATTTTTAGCAGGAAAGAGGTTCAAAGAATAAACGTTTATACGCCACTAAATTTGACTTATCAGTATATTTTTACTGAAATGTGAAAAAATGTATGTCTAATTTAGGGAAAAAGATTCTACAAAAGATAAGGACACTAGTTGGTCAAGCTTACATATTACAGGATGTTTTTATTGTTTTGATCGTTTTCATTTTTATTAGATGTTCATGTTATTACAGCTTCTATATGCAATTGGACTTATCTCACTCAACTCAATTTATCAAACAACAGAGTTGAATTTATTCCTGAATATGTAATGTTTAATTCATTTTTACTCTTATTACAATTTTACGACAACAAAATGACATGTCAAATAAACCAGATGAGTTGATTTTATTTATTCTTTTTTATGGATTATTATATGGTGGTTCGTTTTCAACAAATTCTTGTATATTTAATTTCGATTTAATTGGAAATTGAATGTAATACCCTACCTAAATCATCTATTCTGGTAGTCATCAAAAAATTTAGATAGCTTATTTACGTGGGTATTACTGACTAGGACTTAGTATATGTACTTTTATTTTTTAGATTGGTAATTTGTACAAATTGGAGGTTTTAAATTGCAGCAATAATAAAATTAAAAAATTGCCAAATTCTATTGGCAAACTTCAATCCCTACAACAATTACTTGCAGCTCAAAATTTAATTATTGATTTACCCAATGAAATTGGGAGGCTTTATCGATTAGTCACTATGGGTAAATTTTTATGTCATTATTTTTTATTTGTTTAACTAATCATTCGAAATATACTTTATTAATCACTAATAGTCATGTATATTTATTAAGAATATACTTTGTTCTAATAAAAATACGTAAAAAAGAAAATGTGTCTAATTGTTATGTTTATTTGACTGATTTATATCTTAATTTTGCGGCGGTTTTGTTTTCCATATTATATACAAAAAATGCATATTAATCAAGCTTATTAGTAAAATTCTGTTTTTAGTAATACCTTAAATCAGTGATTCCCAACCTGTGGGTATTTACCCACGAGTGGGTAATTTGATATTTTTCATGGGAAACACTGGGAAATTTAAAGCTTAAATACAAAAATCTAAATCGCTAACTAACCCATTTTAAGTTGATTAACCTTTATCTGCTAATGTTCCCTAAATAAAACATGTTTTTCAGGTATTGTTTACTATATATTTTATATCCATTGGTTCATGTATCAGAGAATCATGAATATTGATAAATCTTTTGTCCCATTTTGAATTTGAAATTTAATAATTTTGTTTTATGACTAGAATATTGTCTTTGTTACTGACTACTAATTGTTTTCCATAAAATTTATACTGTAATTTTAAAGCTTATGGAAATTATTACAGTGAGGTTACTGTATTACTATAATAAAAACAATGGTCCCAAAATAGAACAATTGAGGTTTCCTAGTAAGTTTTTACCACTGAGTATTATGAGGAATTTAATTTAGAATCCAACAAGTTACTTATACATGATTTGCATGTTTTTTATTCTTATTTATAAAATATCAAAATAAAACGGCGAACATTGAGTTGAGCCATACATCTTAGAGCAGAGGTTCCTAAGTGGAGTACTGGGTCCCCTAAGAGGTACCAGCTTATCTGATACTATGACTCATAAATTATAGATATTTTTTAAATTCCTCAAAAATAATAGAAAATTAATTTGTAATAAATTATTACTATTATTACTAATAATATACTTAGTTCCTTATGTATTTACGTCTATTTGATAGTCTCTGCTATTATAAGGTGACATATTAAATATATGTACGTTTCTATTTTGTCAGTTCTATCATTAACAATTTTTCACATATCTATTTTTGGTCAAGTAGAGTTTTAACAATTTTTTAATTGATTAAATTATTATGGGGTACCAACTGCGAAGTATGTTGGGAACCACTATCTTAGAGGGAACATAATCATCCACTTTGATAATGAATCATAATATTTATTTTTCGACAATATTTTTGTGGTTTCTTCAATGTTTTATTTAATGACAATGACCAAAATTATCTTCAAAATCTTTAAAATGAATTAAAAAATGGATAAAAAACTTAAATTAAAAACCCTACAAATTTTTAGTCATTGTCATTAAAGAAACCGTGAAGAAACCACAAAAATATTGTCAACAATTAAATATTTTATGAAATGTTTTTTTTTATCCAATTTTTAAAGGTTTTGAAGACAATTTTGGGACCAAAATTTTGTAGGATTTTGAATAGAATATTTTTAACATTTTATGGCATCTTAACTTTTTTAAAATTCTAGGCTGTTTTACTTTTTAAAAAAAAGGTAATCTTGGTTTTCGACCGTGAAAATAACCTTTTATGATAATGCTTATGAATTTAAAAACTATTCCAGAATTTATGTTGTACAAAATTATGCGACTTTTTTAATTATTACAAAAAAGGGTAATTTGGAGTTTTGCCCGTGAAGATGTAAGATTTTGAAATTGAAAATTATCATAATATTGATGAATTTAAAACTTTTTATTAGAATGTGTATTTTTTATAATTCTAGGACGGGTTTGAATTTAAAAACAAAGGACAATTGAGGATTTTAGCTGTGAAGGAGACAATTTCTGAAATTGAAATTTGCGATAAAACATGACTCTGGAAAAACTGTTTTAAGAATATCGAATTTGTAAAACTCGACTCCATTACTTTCTTAAATAAACTGGAACAGATAAATAAATAAACAGACATACAGTTTTACACCGTTGTACTTTGTATATGTAAGGATTAAATCTTAAAATGTTCACCGAAGAATTATCAAAGTAAAAGTTTGAAACTATTTATAAAATAAGCTCAAATTTCTTGTCAGAGTACAATAATGTTAAGGTGCTCTGAAAGAAATTTGCACTTGTTCAATGTTATACATTTTATTAAAGTTTTACAATGGTTATTAACGATTTACACGTTGCTCCTTTGGTACTCATTTTCGGAGATGTTTAATAAAATTCAATTTTTGACATTTTATACACATTCTTCGTATGTGTCAACGGACATTTTTTTATATATTTTTTAGATCTTGATAAAAATCCATTAAGTGAAAATTTACTAAAATTATACAACAATGGAAAATCCACTCATGAAATCATTAATCATTTCATGTTTCTTATGGAAGGTAACATTTTATTATGTACTACGTACAAACAGCATCTAGCTCTACCGAGTGCACAATTTTATTCTATTAAAAAAATAAATTCAGTAAGAAAATCTAACTAATTTAATTTCTTAAACTTGTTTCACGTGGACCCGTTATATCACATTACCTTTTAATTTAAAGTTAATTATTCCATCTTAATTTTATTTTGTTGACATTTGAGTAAAGAATTTTAAAAACAATTTTTATCCCTTTTTTTTAATTTATTAGACAGAATGTGTATATAATTTTAAAAATAAAGTAAAAAAGTACAATTCTAAAAATTGTAAATAAACCCGTATTTTATTTTTTAATGTGGTGGTATATATTCAGTATCTGCTTTCCATGAGTAAAAAATATTTATTTTTTTTTAATAATTAACGGAATCAGCATTTTAGAAACATATTTCAGATGAATGTTACCAAGATTGCAAAGCATTATAATAAAAATGTTTTGTGATTCCTGATTGATTTTTTCGTGATAAAATGTTAAACTATCAATCCTTATTTTAGAAGCATTGAACAGTTATTATAAACAATATTATTTAATTTTTTAGAAAACTCTGAAAAACCTCACAGAAAATGGCAAGACACGTTGCATATGGCTGTTATTCCTGAAAGTTTGTGCATTTTAATGTTGTTTAATGTAAATATTTAGATTTGCAAACATTTCGAATTTTAAATTATAACGTATTAAGCGACTATATTGCATCACGATATGTACGATATTGTTCTAAAAATTTCTCCGTGTGGGAGAATCGAGCTAAACTTATTTACGACTGTATAATACACTTTAAACCAGACATTGTCTGCTTGCAAGAAATCCAGGGAAAAGTATACACACAAGAAATTTTAACAAATGAAAATTTTCAAGATTACATTACCATCTACATGGCAAAACTCCGTAGTCGCACCTTTAATGATAGTAGAAAAGCTGATGTGGATGGTTGTTTAATGATGGTTCATAGAAATCGGTTATTTTTTATACATTAAGTTTGAATCGTTCTAAATGTTAGTTTTGTTTACCCAACCGAGAAAAAGTCTTTTAGTATCCATACAATATTTTTAATCTAAATATTTACGATACATTTATATATATACATTTATATATTTGCGACCATATAATATAATGAGATGGGAAAAATTGGATTACTCTTGAAACTTATTTTCACATTTAAATTTTAGATTTAATGTGCTCAATTGCTATGAAATTGATTTAAATGTTTCAGATTTTTTACCTACCGATTGTATAATCTCAAACCAACTACGTTTAAAAGATAATGTCGCCATTATTTCTATACTTCATGTAGCCAATAATTTTAAACATACTTGTCCCCAATACATTATTGTAGCCAATGCACATTTATACTACCAAGAAGAAGAAAAACATATAAAATTAATGCAATGTGTAAATCTATTGAGAAATATTCAGCAAGTTTACGAAAACTTTTCCAGTGAAGGCTTTGAAATTGCTGTAATTTTATGCGGTGATTTCAATTCTTTACCCGATTCACCAGTATTAAACTTGATATTAAAAGGCATCGTTGAAACGGACAATGCTATTATAGACAATTCTATTCGCGAACTCGACATGCGTATCAATTTATTAAGCTTTATCAAACACAAATTAATTTTGCAAAATGCATACGAAAACTCTTACCTCCCTTTTACTCATTTTAAGCCTGGATTTCAAGCTACAATTGATTATATTTTTACATCTAAAAATGGAATTAGAATTGCTCGAAAATGTTTAGGAATTGATCCTAAATGGTAAACACTTATATATTTTAATGTTAATTCCATCTTTAGGTTTGAAAAAAATAATGCTATTGCTTGTCCAAACAAGCACATACCATCAGATCACATACCCCTCATTATTGATTGCTATTAATTTCATTCTGTAAATGTATTGTCTATTGTATATTTATTTTAAACTTTTAATTTATAATTTATTCACATTCAAAATTGTAATTTTCGTCAAACAGTGTTTCGAAAAATGGTTAAATACAGCATCGGAGGAAGGTTCTCTTTGGAGAAAATTTCTGGTCATTTCAATGGGTCGGAATGTATTACTTTTTTTTAAAATTATTTTTTCGTATTTTCTCGTTATGGCTAGAAAATTTGCTTCATTTGTAGAATTGGATAACATTTTTTCCGCAATATCGTAACCCATAGTCTCGATCCATTGTTTTTGGAATAAGCGGCCGGCTGTTTTGTCATTATAAAGAATATCTAAACTACAGGCGCGTTTATCGTCTACGTTCAAAGCTACAGGCATAAAGAATCTCCATATAGCTTTAGTTGCGTCATTCCAATGGGACCATCTAAATAAATATTTATGTCCAAAAATTGTTCTAATTCTAATTCTACGAAAAGTATTTAGGTGAGTGTTAATAACAATACTACATGTATTGAAAATGGCCACATTATATAAACCAAAATTAATACTTCAAGTGAACCGCTGAATTAAAAATAACCTTCCATTCAGTTCCAAGTCCATGGCAGATAAAAACAATGAATACATGTAATTGTAACTACTTGTATGAATAGCTATAAAAATAAAAATTAATATATGTTTGAAAAATATTAGTAATTTATAGCAGGGGTTCCCACACTTTTTTGACAGGGGACCAGTAAACATCCTTCACGGACCAGTACACTCGTCCTTCATTTTCAAAAAAATATTGGTAAAAGCGGTGATCAGATAGAGGGATTTTTGATTTAAAATGGGGTTTTTTCCTTAAAGGTTGGTAAAATTAGCTTTTTTCTTTAAGAATTGGTAAAATTTTGGTTTTTTCTCATAAGATTTTACTAAATTGAATACGGCCTTCGAATAGTAAATGCTTCCCGACCTCTGACCTAAACCATCAATATAATACAAAAAAAGAGAAAATTCCAAACTACATAAAATGAATTTACCAGAATGAATCCTTTTGCAAATATCGAGCGGTAATCTTTCATTAGATTGATTGACCAAAATTTTATTCAAAAAAAGCGGTTGAGTAAAAATTTCCTTAAAAACAGTTTGACTAATACTACCCAACGCTCCACGTTCAAATTGAATCAAACTAAACTCTGAATTGGTACAAATGTATTCTAGAGCTGATCCCAACTGTTGAATAAATGAAACAAAAGAATTTACATTCATGGAATAATCCCATTTGACAAACTGTTGGGAAATTGGAGGTAAATTGTACAAATTTATATAAGCAGTAGGTAAAGAATTTGTCATTTTAGATCTAACTTGCCCAGCAACATGTCGAAACTGATTAGAATTGTATGGTGACAGAGGGTCAATAAAAATGTGACCAAAAATTTGGTCATCCTTTGCCACTGAAAACATTTTAACACCTTCCCCCCATGGATGAATATTGGTAGTAGTTTCAGTAAGATTCAAATCAAATAAATCAGACAAAATTTTCCAGCAATTATTCAGCATTGAAGAATAACCAAAATATTCATGAAAACTCGTTCCATCACAAGAATTTAAACCAACATTATATATTTTATCGTCAATAAATTTCCGTTTCCAAAAATCTACATCCCAAGCTTCAATAGTATGTGTGCATTCATTTTCATGTGCAAATTTACAAATTTCTGCATAATCCAAGTCAACCAAAGGTTTAATTTTGCATTTCAAATCGTTGATAAAATTTTCAACTTGATCTAAACTCGTAAATTCAGTTTCATTTAAAAAAATGTCTACAAAAGATGGGTAATTTAAATGCTTGCAAATGGATTCCCGTTCAGTCATTAATTTGACAATTCTATTGTGATTTGATAATTTTAGTGTGTTGTGTTTTAATGAAGAAATATTAACTAGTGCGTTCCAAGCAAAATATCTAGCTTTAGGACTAGAACAGTACTCTAGAAACGGCATTACACTTCTTTTATCCAAGGAAACGTTCCAGGGTCCCAACCTTGGTTCATTTTTATTGACAGACATGTACATTAACTGGTTTGGAGGCATTTCTCGCAAGTCGTCCAAATTATCGTGCTGGTACGAAAATTGATCCATACTTAATTTTACTACACATTTAAAATCGAAATAATGTCTCGCGTATCGATTAAAAACATTTTGCAAAGCCTCAGATTTGGAAATGGATAAGTGTGGTCCATAATATTGCATTCGAGATAGAAAGATGTTACAAATGTACAATTGTTCTTTGTTCAGATATTTGCCGTCATCATTGTACAATTTTTTGATTATTTTGTATAATGATTTATCTGAAAGAGTGTCAAATGACACTCTTTCGTGTAATTCCATCGTTCTGGAACATGCATTGTCATAAATATTTGAAAGCTCGTACAGTTGATTTGAAATGTTGAAGGTACTCCTTAACGGTGCATAAACTTGCTCAATGTTTGAAAATATACTGTTGAATGAGTTTGTGGGGTTCATTTTTATATTGCTGATTTGTTTTTCCAATTCCATGTCGTAGATTTGACACAGCTTGGCCATTGCCCTAATCATTTTATCCGGCGTTGAATCCGAAAAGTCTTGAATTTCATTTGTTCTAAGGTAGGAATTGTCCAGTTCTGTATCGGGCGGCATTTCAGGTGGCATAATAACATAACCTTGGGTTGTATTTGGATGAATACTGCGTCGTTGATTAATTGGATTCGATTTTGAAAGTTTCAGGGTTGTCGACTGTGATATATCAGTGTTTGTTAAATGAAAACTTGCAGTTCTAATGAATTTTGAGGTAAAGCATCTTTGTGTGTAGAGTTTTACATACTTTGAAAAACAAAACATTTTTCATGTATTGTTTTGAAACCTTTTTAATGTCAAATTATATTAAACAAATTGATCAACTTTATTTCAATTTATAAAATGATGTACTGTACGTAATTTGTAGTGTATTTGTAAATTTTAATTTTAAAGTACAATTTGTTATACAGGAAATGTACATTTGTAGATATTAAATTTCAGGCCCTTCTCCTCCAGGAATTAACTAAATTATAAATATATAATATTACCATTCAATTGAAGAACAGTTGGTCACTCAAATTTTTAAACAAATTTTAAATGATTGAAAATTGACCATTTTTATCAGAGATTCTCAAACGGGGACTGCTATCCAAAAAGTCCGTGAAAATATTTCAATATTACTTTTCACTATATTAGCATAAGTTTTTTTACATATTGTGAAATGTTAACTTTTCAAAATTTACCATTGAATTAGAAACTTGATAAATTCCCAAAAAGGCACCCTTTACTAATAAGGTGTGATTTATAAATTTAAAATATTTTAGTTTTTGGCAACATCCACCGCTAACTTATACAGACATCTAATAAAACATTTTCGTGGTGTCCTATTTCGATAGAGTCAATGCGAGAACTATTAGGGAAACGCTAATAAAAAAGATCAGGATTGGTATAACTACAATATACATTACTGAACAAAATAGATAAATATTGAGGTAATACTACTCTCTGATATACAAATAATAAAATAACCATTGTAATATTATTTCCATTAAGTAAAATTTGATTTAATTTAGTGATTTTTCTTCCTTCTTGAGTTGTTTCACTAATTTCAAATTTAAATTGGGGATTGTAGTCGTAATTATAATTAGCTACCATCAGATTAGATAAATCCATACTTATATAAAATTCTTTGTTTGTCTGTGTGTGTTATCGTTTATTTCAATAACTACGAGTCTTAGAATTTTATAAAGTCCACATTTCTATTACAGTTTTTTTCCGGGGTGAAAGTAAAATAAATTTCAACCACAAAACTCACATCTCACAGGTCAAAAACCCCAATTGTATCCCTTGGTTTTATAAATGAAACATGTCCTAAATTTTTTTTAAACATAAATTCTAGGATAGTTTTTAAAATTATAAACACTATCATAAATGGATCCTCAAAAAACAAAATTTTCACGATCAAAACCACACATAACCATTTTTTTTGAAACGAAAACAGCCCTAGAATTTAAAAAAAAAATTTTACAGGTGGTACAGTTGTATCCTGTTAACACACAAAAAATTTCAATCCCAGAAATCTACGCATTCCTGGTTAAAAGTAATTTTTAATTAATTATCAACCAATATTTTTCAAATATTTCCATTAAAATCAAAAATGTAAATATTGATCCTACTAATTTCATAAAATAATATGAATTGAACGTCTACACATTTCCAATAAAGAAATATTGGTGAAAATATATATAATTCATTCCTTCCGACATATTTTCATTGCTTCACAATTTTTCATTTTCAAAAAATTAAACAAAATTTATTTAAAATCTACACCAACTAAAAGTAAACTTTGTTATTATCATTTTTTTATTTATTACAATGCTTTGCAAATGGCAATGATCGTAAAATTCATCCGAAATATGTTTTTAAACTACTGTTTCCGTTAATTATTGATCAAAAAGTAATATTTTTTAATCATCGAAAGAAGATACTCAATATACAGGTTTATTTACAATTTTATTTTTTATAGAATTTGACAATTTTTTTATTTTACAAAAATAAATTAATTTTTTAATATTGCTGGTACCAATATTAGCAATGCTGGTAACACCTTTGATGATAAACATTACATTATAAAAAAAATTACAATTCAGTTACATCTTCCAACACCATATCTAAAAAGTTTCATTACAACTATTAATTTTAATAAAAGTATAACTAACATAAATAGTTTTACATCATCATAACACAGTATTTTTAATGATTTCAATTGGTAACACTAACATAACGTATTCGCCCATCAATATATATAGTAACAACAAATCTACTGAAGAAATCGGTCTTTTAACCTGTTTGGGGTGGAGTCACCAAATTTTCATTTTTTGAGGGATAAGTAACTCACAAGTGAAATATTATACAAAACTAACTCCATTGGTGATATTGAGACATTTTTTAAAATCTAAATACATTTGATGGTAAAATCAAAAAAACCTCACAAGTAGAGAGAAAAACACAATATCGATAGAGTAAAAAAACTAATCCTAAATTCTAGGACCTAAATTCAAAAAAATTATTTAAATTATTATTAAAAAAAAAGTATCTTTCCATTTATTGTTTTTATTTACAAATTATATGATATGGTCCCATAATATAAAAAAAAGATTGATTGACAGTTTATTCCTGATGCCTAGAAAAAAAATTTCAACCTCATAAATCCATATTCCTGGTCAAAAACTAGTTTTAATATCAATAACATTTATATGCACATTCAAAATTTATAATAATTTAACAACCTGAAATATACAAATTATACTTACTCACGAAATCATCAAATCCTAGCAAAGTTCCAACAATTTCAACTTCATGTTTCATCACAATGTGTATTCTTGATCCAATACATTTGTCAATTAATTCTAAAACACAAATTGAGAGTATAATAAAATTTACATTGAATCCAGTCAAATATAACAGGTACTTTGAATTACACATTGTATTCTTCGCAAAAAAATTTTTTCACAAATTAACAATTGTAAATAAACATTACTCAACAAAAATTTTGAAATGTTGGATTTTTTCAGGTGATATATACATAATTGCAACTATTTTTAAACTAGGTAATTCAAATTTCAATGTCTATTGTTATTAATTAAAAGTGTTCAATAGGATTTTTTTTTTATTTGAAAACTCATTTAGCACGTAGATGTCTTTTTGATTTTAAATTTATAATCAAAAAAGACATCCACATGCAAAATGGGTATTTCTAATAAAAAAAGTGGACACCCTACTGTAGAATTTAACAAATTCTTGTTTTATTGAAATGCAATATTTTCATATTTCAATTTAGAAATATAAATTACCTAGAGGTAAAATAGATGATTCCATTGTGCAAATATATTGTTAATATATTAATTAATGTTAATAGTATTAATTTTCAAATAAATAGAATTTATAAAAAATCCGAATTGTAAAAATTTAAACTGTTAAAATAAATTTCAATTCAATGTATTTAATTTAACTTTATCAGCAATGAATATTTTTAAAAGTAATTTTTGAAATTTTTTATTTGTATGTAAATTTAGCTAAATTGATTCAAAATAATGCAAATGTTCTATTTGGATACTTGACAAACTTGAATGTTTTAAATTTTGCGAATCGTTCAATTAATCAGGTACAACATTTTTTATCACCCATATTTCTTTATTGGAAATGTGTAGACGTTCAATGTACATTTTTTTCGAAATTGTATGATCAATATTTACATTTTTATTTTAAATAAATATTATTTTTCACCGGGAATACGTAGATTTCTCAAGTTGAACATTATTCACATTTTTTGTTTTAATAAAATATTTCGGAAAAAAAATATATGAATACTAAAATGCTTTTTTGACCGTGGAGTCGTCACTTATTTGGATTGAAATTTTTTGTGGGTGTTAACAGGATACAACTCTACCACATTTAAATTTTTTTAAATTCTTCAACTTGTTTGATTTTCAAAAAAAAGGACAAATGTAGTTTTTGACCCGTAACATGTGAGTTTGGGAGGTTGAAATTTATTTTGCGAACACCCGGAAAAAACTGTAATTGAAATGTGAATTTTATAAAATTCTAAGACAGGTAGTTATTTAAATAAAGTTGAACACACACACACACCAACAAAAATCGCATAGCATATTATATAAGTTAGGATATACCTTTTCAATTAATTACATCACTAGTGGTCAACTTGGTATCATTTTGTATTTCGAAAAAATATCCGTAAATGAATATTAGTTATAAAAAAATTTATCAGAATCTTTTATTGTTTATTTTTTAAAGAAATCCCATTATTTTTTTGAGTTGATTGAAAATTTTACCATGTTAATTTATAGTACAACTATTTAGTATGAATCATTAATGATCAACTATTTAGCTGGTACTGAAAAGTCGTCAAATGAAACGTCATCGTCAAAAACGACGTGAAAGGCGAGACCGGTTATTAAACATGAAGTTGACTCAACGCAAAGAAGCTCGAATGCAACAAGATTTTGAAAATTTCAAACAAAGTGAATTATTACGAATTCAACAGTATAACCCTGAAGCTGAAGTTGATAAACACATAAAATTGGCCAATATAGCTGGTTGGTCCATTGATCCATTTAAAACTGTATAAATTTATTAAAAAGTTAATTTTGATATAATTTTTACTCTTATTCGTAGTATACAAAATTATTGAACTGAATTTAATCCGATGAGAATATTGACACATAAAAAGTAAGAGTATAATCACACAAGTTGTGTGACACAACTGACTACAAAGTTTCAACAAATATAAAACTTTCATTAAAAGTCAAATACTGTTCAATGTAACTAAAGATACAACGAGACTAATAAGAACATGACCGATATTTTATTTATTTTAATGTCACATTTTGTATCCTAATTATGAGATTGAATTGGTGGTCTATATAAAAGTTAAATATTTAATATTTAACAAATATCTTGAAAATAATTTTTAATACAAAGTAAAATAAAAAGTAGTTGACATAAACTTGATATGTTTAATCGCAATTTGGATCAAAACAAACTTTACAATCACTGTTACAAGGTACATTACTAGAATTGACCTTGAGATTTAATTATTACTTAAGTCATAATGTATCATTTCTAGTTACCCTCATCACTTTTAGAAAAGGGTACATTGTATGTAAATATTGAAGAATTTCTAAACAGCATTTATAAAAACCACTTGAATCAATATGATTATCAACAATTGCATAAAATTTTAACCTACAGTACTGCTAAGGGGTATTATATTAAAAATCATTATAAAATTTATATAATTCATTCTAGAATTGCCGAGTTTGAACATATTCAAAATTTACAACATTTACTCAGTTTACCTGATTCTAATTATCAAATAGCTTACGAATTATGTCAAAAAAATGGTTGCATTAATTTTGGTAAAAGAGTATAAAATAAATTTAAAATTTAATTAGATAATTTCAAGAAATGTATTGCTAATATTGACAAATTGGATTATTTAAATTTTAATTTTAATTTTTTTCAGTTATATTTTGGTAAAACCTATAATGTGTCTATTCATTATCCTGATTTTGTTCATTTTTTAAATGAATTTACGCGTGAATGTGATGCTCAGTTTTTTTTTAAATTGTCTAATGATGGGTGTACAATTTCAAATGATCATTTTATTCAGTTTGCCAAAAAACGATTCAAGGACACCATTTTATTTTCATTTTTTAATCAAAATAATTTGGTATGTTTTTATTTAAAAAATTTAAATGAAAACTTTTTTTTTATTTTATTTTTGTCTTTGATAGTTCATTAATTTAGAAAAATATTGATCGCGAAAATTGGAGTTTTGCCGAAACTTGTTCTATTATTAATGTTGCTAGAAAAATTTCCACTTTAACCTCTAATGGAACATTTAATTGTACAAATAATGGTATTTTTATATGGCAAATTACAAATTTCAGCCGCCAATGTACTTTATGACTTGAATTTTGGGGTATCTTAAATTTTAAATTAGTCATATAGTTTTATTCAAGGTTAATGTACAATTTTATGGTGTATTAGTTGTTTATAGTTACAGTAGCAAAATGGTCAAGTAAAATTAAAATGTTTGGAATTTTCTAAAGGGTGTTTATTAGGGGTGTGAACGAATTTTTATATCAAAAGTGCTCCCTTTCACTATATGAACATTTTGAAAATATTCAATTTGCACCCAATCTTAGCTGTCAACTGTTAAAAAAACCCTGGGGCATCGTCTCTAAAGTTTTAAACATTATATCGCTGACAGTAACTAATATATAACAATTTTCTTAAAAATATTATTTTAAGTATAAAAATTTTTGTACAAATACCTATAAAGATGCGCAAAATTATCGTCTAGCGAATCATGAACGTCGAAATTATAAAAAAACCGATTCCAATGAGAAAACTGAATAAATATAAAAAAAATATAAATTGAAAATTAATTGTTATGGAAATAATTATTGTTTATGAATTTACTATACAAAATAAATTAAATTTTACTCATTATTCATATTTTGAAGTGCTTTGCCCCAAGGCTTTTTTAATCCTTTTTATATAATTTTTCTATAATTGTGTATCATTCAACCCCATCTTCCACGTATGAGGTGGCACTTTTGTATTTACGCAAAAAAATGAAAAAATTCACACCCCTGGTGTTCATAGTGTAATTTAGAGTCCAAATTTTGGACCATGATGGAAATAATTACTATTTAAATGGTGTATTTATAATATATATGTATACAAAATTTAAATCAATTTAATTTTAGATAAACTTATTGAAACATATTTGAAAACATTTAATACTACAGTTTTGGATAAAAAATTTTTGAATTTTTTTAAGGACTCGACGTAATTTTTTAGTATACTTTCAAATTTAGTTTTAAAAGAAATTTATTATTCAAATTTTAATTGGTGGTTTTGAGTGTATTTTTTTTAAATCTTAAAATTTGATTTTTAGATTATCTAATAACTAATATTAGTACTAATTCGTATTCTACGATTGGTAAATTTTTAACGAGTTCGATTCTAAAAATTTTGAAAAATATTTTGAAATATTCTAATTTTTAAGAGATTAATACTTAATTTTTGGATTTTAAAGTCATTTTATAAGGTTTTCATAATTTTTTATTTGATGCTTCATCGTGTCAGATTACATGAAAAGTTTATTATAGATTTTGCAATAATAAGTTATTATCAATAATAATATTATATTATTTTCTATTATTAATAACCAGAGAATTAATTAATTTAGAAAAAACTCATTTTTTTGAAACTTGTCACTATTTTATTATATTATATTACTGTATCGGAATCGACTCATATCTACTCCTAATTGAATATATATATAGTCCCTCGCAGGAATTTTGCAATTATTAGAAAATAGTCTCAGTGATACTTTAAATGTCAGAATTTTTTATGTAATAATCATCGAAGAAAGATCTATCGTAGGCTAAAAAAAATAAAAAAATGGGCCGAATTAATTAGTAGAAATTTACCTTTTTCATTTATATGTAGATATAAAAGTCTCAACAATTTTGCAAAACAATAAATATAATTATTATTGATATATTAAATATATATTATATTATATAAATCTATCAAATTTCCATTATTTATCATAACTTTGTACATTTTTGAATTAAATAATTTACGTAGCCTTATAATCATGTCTTTTTCCTTCAAAATTATTTCCTGGACAATATGAGATATTTTCTGCGATACATGCATTTTCGAATTATATTTTGAATCATGATATAGCTGATTTTTCATAATTGACCATAGATTTTCTATTGGGGATATATCAGGAGAATAAGGAGTAATTTTATAATTTTTAAATTCTAATCCTAATAATTTTATTGATTTAGCAGCAAACCTTTCCCTGGTTTTTTGGATCAAAAGAGGTCTAGCATTATATTGTTGAAAGACAAAGCCAGGCACTATGTTACTTAGTTGACTAAATACATCTTCAAATAAAATTTTTTTATATAAATAGCTATCAGCAGTATGGTTTAATTAGTTATCCAAAACAGCAATTAGTTTAGATTGGTTTATATCGTTGCACAATTGCTTCGAGGGAGTATACATAGGGATCATTTTTATAAAAGGGTGTGACTGTGGAAACTCTCCTATACATGGGTCTATTATGAAGAATTAATTAATTTTAATTAACATTTTAGAATTTTGTCAGATTTAAAACAAGCTAGTAAAGTTGAACAAGTAGAGAAATCTAAAGATGGAGCTATAATTCAAGCTAAAAAGGGGATCTTTAATTTTGTGTTGGGTGGAATAGCTGGAGGTAATTTTTTTATATTCAATAAATACGTGGTTCATAACATCTGGTCTGGCATCAGTATTTACAATTAACTACAATTTGCAATTGTATAACTTTTTTTAAAGTAGATAAAAATATAGAAAGGTAGAGCTTATGCTTTACTGTACATTAATTTACAATTTAAAAATTTTCACCGACCACAGGGTTGTGAATTGTATCCGTTTAAGAAACTCTGCAACACTTCACAAGTTTTTAATACGATTTCTTAATTTTATGTTATATAAAGTAGGAAATTTTTGGGAAATGATAGTTATACATATGTATATTTTATTATACAAAAATACATAGGTATCGGTGCTATGGCTGTTTATCCTATCGATTTGGTTAAAACGAGAATGCAAAATCAAAGAAAACATATAAACATAAAAATTGACGAAATTCTCTACAAAAGTAGTGTAGATTGCGCCAAGAAAGTATTACGACACGAGGGACTCAGAGGATTATATAGAGGTTTATTACCTCAACTCGTTGGTGTAGCTCCAGAAAAAGCCATCAAACTTACAGTATATATAACTAAAATATGCAAATTGAACTTTTAGTTTTTAGCAATTTAAGCTTTGTTAATTTAATTTAGATCAGGGGTTCCCACAATTTCTTTACCTCTCGAACAGGTAAAATGCTATAAAATTTCTCACTACTTACTAACCAGAAATCATAAAATTAATTACGATATACATTTAATAATTATAATTATCAATATCGTATTTATTATATATATTATATTATTGTATTTTTATTTGAAATATTTTCAAAATAATTTTGAGCGGACCGGCATCTGGGAACCGCTGGTTTAAATAATACCCATTCAATGCCATTGTTTTATTTTTAAATTGTAGTTAATCTTTATATTCATATTTAATTTTAGGTTAATGATTTCATGCGATCAAAATTACGACGTGGGGATGAAGTTTTACCATTTTGGAAAGGAATGATTGCCGGTGGAAGTGTAATTATTTCATTAAGATTGAAATCAGTGTTTTCCTACCCCTGGAAATTATGAGTTACCGAAATGTAGGAATTATATCGGTTTAATTTATTTGTATCATTTTTTATATTTGAGCGTATCAATTTTTGTAAACCTTTATTTTTCACGACGCCAAATTCCCAAGTTGGGAATACCAACATGATGTAAGGGTAAATATAGATAATAAACCAAGATTAATCCTAGCCTCTATATCAGTAATTCTTAACCGGTGCTCCACAAAGAAAATAGCAAAATCTCACCAAACATTGATCTCCCATTAAAAACCAATATAATAATGTAATTAAATTATGTTCATAAAATATGCTTTTTTTATTATTATTTTATATGTTATCGTTTTTAATGTCTATATTTTTTTTTATAAAAATTAAGGTGCGCCCTGCAGTAAAAAATCTTAAGAAAAATTGCTCTAGAGCAGTGGTTCTTAACCTGTTTTGTCCTATGCACCCCCAAATATTGATCTTAATGACTGTGCACCCCTGATTAAAAATCAATTAATACTATATGAATTATAAATAAAGCTGATTTGGTCATAATAATGGTCGTGGAGAGCCAGCAAAAGGCCCGGGCGCGATGGAAAGTATAGGCCTTGAAACTAAAATTGAAAATAGCTCTCTGCACCCCATAAATTGATTATGCACCCCCGGTTAAGAACCACTGCTCTAGAGTCTAGACCAGGGGTGCACCATCTTTCCACCAATTTAGCCACAATGCTACATTTTTCATTGATACTACGGCCGCACAAAATTTACCTCGACACTGAGAGAGTTTACTCTGGACCTAAATTTTAGGTTTAATAGAATAGTTTTCTTTAAATTTTAATATCAGCAAGTTTGAATTAATAATTTTCAATTAAAATTAATTTTTAATTCACTTATATAAATTAACACCACATTTGTCATTTATCTGAATCGGAATAAATAGCAATAAGTAGGATTAATGCAGTGCTTTTCATGGGGGTGACTGGTCACCCCAAACCTTAAATACGAAAATTTAGATGATTGTAGGCGAATCTACAATTTTCAACATATTTTATTAAATCATCCAATTTAATATAATCTTATGAGAAAAAACCAAAATTTTACCAACCCTTAAGGAAGAAATCCCTTTTTACCAATATTTTTTTTAAAAATCCATTTTTACCAAAGTTTTAGAATAAAAACTACCCTATCTGATTCCAAAAGAAAAAACCAAATTTTACCAACCCTTAACGAAAAAAATTCGCTTTTATCAATAATTTTATGAAAATACCCCTTAAATCCCATAAACAAAATATGTAAATATTAATAATGACATAAAAAAAGATATCAGTGACTGCCTTGATTTTGTGTGCCCTTCGTTAACAGTAGAGAAACTGGGGTAAAGTCAATAATGTAACTTTTTAATTAAAATATTTTAAGTAGACCTTGAATAAAATCTCATTTTAACTTATCAATTTGAAGTAAAATGATATATTGCATTATGATCAGATGTATTGCCCACGGCCGCACATACACGCTCTCACGGCCGCACGTTGTGCACCCCATGTCTAGACTATGGATTCTAGTCCCCGAATGCACCATTGTACCACGCTACAACAAAAATGTGTCGCTTTTAATTTAAGCTTTTATAAAAAAAGCTTTTATTTTCAATTATTGTATATACAATTTTATTTACCAAAATATAGGCTGGATTTTGTCAAGTTTTATTTACAAATCCGTTGGAAATTGTTAAAATACAACTTCAAATTGCGGCAGAAGGCAAAAAAAAATCGGCTGTGACAGCAGGACAAGTTGTACGCCAACTTGGTATTAGAGGACTTTATAGAGTTGTTTATAATTTTATAATTTAATTCATTTTAGTACTCATCGGCTTGCATGCTTCGTGATGCTCCATTTTCTGCAATATTCTTTCCTGTGTATCATACTTTAAAAAACAAGTTTCAATCTGCAGATGGGCACATTTCCATGCATGCTTCTTTTGCTACAGCTCTATTGTCTGGTTATTTATTTTAATATATATTTATTATATATAACTAGGTGGACTGTTTTGTACTACGTACAAACATCACCTAGCTCTACCGAGGGCACATTTTTATTCTATCAAAAAAATAAATTAATGTTGAAAATCTAACTTAAAAATACCAATTATGTATCAACAATTAACGGAATCTTCACTTTATAAACATATTTCAGGCGATTTTTACCAATATTACAAAGGATTGTAATAAATATAAAAATGATAATAACAAAGTTGTATTACTTCTAGTTTCGTTGTTATAATTTTTATTTAAAATGTTTTGAAAATGACAATTTGAAATTTAAAAATTGCGTAGCAATGAAAAAAATTACGAAGGAATGAATTATATAGATTTTCACCCATATTTTTTTATTGGAAATGTGTAGACGTTCAATGCACATTTTATTTTTAAAATTGTAGGATCAATTTACATTTTCAATTTTTATTTTAATCAAAATATTTGAAAAATATTGGTTGATAATAGATTAAATATTATTTTTTACCGGGAATGCGTAATTTCTGAGATTGAAATTTTGTATTTATATCAACTGGAATAAGCTCTATCAGAATAATTTTTTTTTTTAATTTTCGGACCGTTAATTATTTCACATTTTTTGTTTTAATAAAATATTTCGGTAAAAAATATATGAATACTAAAATGCTTTTTTGGCCGTAAAGTCGTCACTTATTTAGATTGAAATTTTTTGTGTGTGTTAACAGGATACAACTATACTACCTGTAAATTGTTTTAAATTCTAGGGTTGTTTTCATAAAAAAAGAAGGGTAATTTGTGGTTTTGGCCCTGAACATATAATTTTTTTAAATTTAAATTTATGATAATGTTTATGATTTTAAAATCCGCATCAGTGTATTTTTTTAAATTTAAATTTATGATAATGTTTATGATTTTAAAATCCGCATCAGCATTTAAATTTATGATAATGTTTATGATTTTAAAATCCGTATCAGCGTATATATTTTTATATTATTGGCATATTTTTTAAAGTACAATCTACACGAGAAGACGCAAATATAATCTCATGATACAAAATTATTGATCATCCAGATTTTTTTTAAATTAAGTTTTAATCATTAACAAATAAAATAACAAATCCACGATAAAGAATAATCATAACGCATGTATACATTTTTTTAACTTTAACACGAAATGGTTCACATTGGATAGAGTAAGATTTTTTTGATTTTATTAGGGTTAAGTCACAAATTATACAATAATGGTCATTCATTTAAAAGTGAATCAATATATAGCTTTATATTGTATATATATATAGATAAAGAATTTATATATTAGTTTAGTTGTATGTAACTACATAAATGCCGGTTATTAATATTAATTAATCTTTTACTACGAGATAAATTTTTAAAATTTTTTCAGGAATGTAAAAATTATAATTCGTATTTACATATTATTTTATTTTTTTCAATGTTGTATAAGTAAGGATAACATGTGTATTTTAATATTATTTATTTGACAGTTGAATTGGTATAATGATAATTACAAAATCCATGTGAATCCATTCCGAATAAAACTTATTTATAATTCAGAGTCGAGCATGGTGATTTCAGTGCCGATTGTGTTTATGGTATACGACATTTATTAATTTTGTTATATTAGGAATTCCAGCAGCATATTTGGTTACACCGGCTGATGTAATTAAAACTAGACTTCAAGCTTTTACCAAAGCAAATCAAGTTGGTTACAAAAACATTATTGATTGTGTTCAAAAAATATATAGCCAAGAGGGATTAGGAGCTTTTATGAAAGGATCTATTCGTAATCAGTGTATTATATCAATCAATATTAATTTAGCTCGAGTTATACGTTCAGCACCTCAATTTGGAGTCACATTGTGTTGTTACGAATTATTAAAAATGGTGTTCAAATTGCAAAGGTTTTTTTAGTTTTTTATATTTAATTTTGTTTTTAGTGATGAAAAATTGGATGCATCCACAATAGGCTCTTTCAACAATCCAACTTGGAAATTATCATCTTTTAATAAGTACTTTGGCACCCCTGTATCAAAAAAAGAAAAATAACCATAAAAAATAGGAAATTAAAATATGTTAATAAAATATATTTTTATGTGAGTTGGTTAATATTATTAAATATCCAATTCAGCAAAATTTGCAGTGGAGAATATTAACTCTTACTCCATTATAAATGCTTGATAAAAATGTCTTCAAATAAGTTGCTAAAACGACTCATATTAAATAATTCGTTTAACTCGTATCCGTATTGAACCTGGCAATATAGGAACTCCTCCACGTACTAATAGCGTCATTTAAACTTGTTTTTAGTTTTTACTTGATATTTAAAAAAATACACAATTATCTAACACGTAGGATTGCGGTGCTTACTGCGTTCAATAGATTGAAACCAGTTATGATTTTTCATTTACCATTCATACCCATTATGATTTTTGGTATAACAATTTTTTGTTGTCTTCTATTTCTATTCTACATGCTTAATTCTTAAAAAAATCAGTTCCTGTTCTTTGGAATCGTCGCATCGTTATAATAGTATTAAGGCAGCTCACTATTGGAAAAGTTTAAAACCTGTGTTGTAAGAATTGTGCATAGCTCCGAATGTGCACGTTTATAATAAATATGGAAACGCTAATGAGATTATAGTTACAAAATTTTTTCTTTAGTAAACAGAAATTAACAAATTGGAGGAAAAGTTGATTCATTCCTAATGGAAACTAGAAATTAACGCTCATTTGAAATCTGAATTGAGATTTCCGGCAAAATTACAATAAATTGAAAAATCTAATTTTGGTAATATAAATCAATTGACAAAAACGTTTAGGATTTCTTAGTTAATATAAAACAAACTTTTAAATTGGTATTGTTCAACACGTGCAAACATTATAAAAATATATATTGTGGTATGTACATTAATTACTTTTTTTGTGAGTGTGTTTCCAACTTTTCAATTTCACGAAAATAATAGGCTCATCGAGTAGTCATCAAATTTTACCATGTCAGGTTTTCACATGATACTTTTTTTTTATTAAAATTCAATCCCCAAAATTTCTATTATTTTATACATTATTTTAATTTATGTTTATTGTAAGTTACGTAAATGTTTATATTTACGCATTTTTAAGCACATTTTAATGAAGATTAATGTACCTTGTAGTGTTCGCGTTAGTAGAGGTTAGTAATCGAGGTTTTCGACAGATTTAATAATTATTGACTTATTGTAAATCAATTAGTATTTTCAAATTGCGATTCCATATTTATAATTGCACATTTGATAGTCGAAGGATACCCATTTAATGTACATTTAGAGTGTTTTACATTCTGTGCGTAATACACATATTGTATGTAAATTTACTCATAGTACATTGTACAAAAAAAAATATTCTACGTATTATATATTTATATTTTTAAATTTTCTGTTCTCTTGCCAAGTTTTCCTTTCCTATAATGTTGCATTTATTAATTGATCCTGTCAAGTAGTTACAAATTTAAAAAGTTAAACATTTATATGTAGTTTGTTTAAAAAAATGTCCAAATAAATGATTTTTTAGATTTCAATTTTTGAAATCAATATTCTCAAGCTAAATTGGAATACAGTCAAAGTAAATAGTATAAAATAGGAACAACTATGGTTATAAAATATCTAAATACTTTAAAAGAGAGAATGTATTTGGTATATTATTAGTTTTAATCATATTTTAAGAATGCACACTTCATTAAAAACTGCAAAATCGGATGAAAAACCGGGAATAGAAGCTGTCAACAAGTTTAAATCTAATGCGGTCAATTTGGTATTGGGAGGAATAGCCGGAGGTAAATATTAAACCTTTTAACTATTTATAATTAGTTTTAATATGACAATAATGATCATGCATAATGTTCACATGCTTTTTATGTGTGTTTTTATGTAATGATAAATAGAACATGCTAATTGTATTACAATTCATACAATATCTAACTTTTGAAATTTTTTCTTAGATGTTGGGGCCAGTTTTGTATATCCAATTGATTTTGTCAAGACTAGAATGCAAAATCAACAAAAAACTAAATCTAAAGTATTGTATAATAATAGTCTGGATTGTGCCAGAAAAATTATCAAATTTGAAGGCTTCAGGGGAATTTATCGAGGTTTGTTACCACAGCTTGTAGGAGTAACTCCAGAAAAGGCTGTTGAACTTGCTGTAAGTTTTCAAAGCTTATTTTTGATTTGGAAGTAGGAAGTACATCTAGTTTAATTTATTCTAATTTAATAGTTTAGTTTATATTACGGTCGGCGCCTTTGGCATGTATATAAGTATATATCAAAGATTAAAAAAACTAATTATTGATTTTAAAATCATAAATATTATCAAAATTGGTACAGTTGTATCCTGTTAACACACATAAAAAATTTCAATCCGAATAAGTGATAACTTCACGGTCAAAAAATCATTTTAGTATTCATATATTTTTTTTCCAAAATATATTATTAAAACAAAAAATGTGAAATAATTAACTGTTTGAAAATTAAAAAAAAATAATATTCTGATAGAGCTTATTCCAGTTGATATAAATACAAAAGTTCAACCCGAGAAATCTACGCATTCCCGATGAAAAATAATTTTTAATATATTATCAACCAATATTTTTATAATATTTCGGTTAAAATAAAAATTAAAAATGTAAATATTGATCCTACAATTTCAAAAAAAATGTGCATTGAACGTCTACACATTTCCAATATAGAAATATGGGTGAACATCTATATAATTTATTCTTTCGCAATTTTTAAATTTTAAAATTCAAATTCTCATTTTCAAAACATTTTTAATAAAATTTAAATAGAAACTACAACAACGAAACTAAAATAACTTTGTTAATATTATTTTTATATTTATTACCCTATTATTATTATTATATTAGAACCCATGTACTATATACTTGACGTTTCTAATTGTGTTTAAGATGGCTTTGAAATCCCTATTTGTGATATTCTTGCAATTTAATAATAATGATATTAAAAATACTTAAGGTTGTCATTTTTTAATCATGTTCGATGTTGGTAAGATTGATTAGTATTTGAATAAATTAATACCAAATTAATCAGTACACTTAGGTAAATGATTTAATGCGAAAAAAATTGCGAAAAGGAAATGAAGTTTTACCTTTTTACAAGGGAATTATTGCTGGAGCCACTGTATCAAATTTTTTTATTTATTCACATTAATTTGAATAGGCTGGCGTTGGTCAAGTCATATTTACAAACCCCCTTGAAATGGTTAAAATTCAACTTCAAATATCAGCCGAAGGAAAAAAAACTACTAATGCAACCGCTACACAAATCATCCGACAACTCGGTATTCCGGGTCTTTATAAGGTAATTTTTGTTGAATATTTCAAATTGAATTTTTTTATTATTACTATTGTCAAAATATTGTTATTAGTTGTATAGTATACAATTACAATGTATACTGTATTACTTCGTACAAACAGCAACTAACTTTGCCGAAGCCGAACTTATTGATTTTAAGACCTAAATTTTGTAATTGATTATAGACTAATTTATATTCTATATATAGCTAGTGATTCTCAACCTGTGGACACGTGCCATTTTAATACTATAAAAACTTTTTTAGAAACAAATTATCTAGTAATAAATGAAGTAATTTATACATTGTTTTATTTCATAAATTTTTTAACTATAAAATAAATAAATTATTTCATATTGATAAAATGTGGCCCTCTGAAAAAAGGTTGAGAACCCTGGACTGGCGGTTTTTGGTAAAGGGTGATTTGCCTAAAATTTCATTATAGTTTAATGAACAGTTTTATTTTTTAATTTTATAAATATTCCCCTTTTTTAGAAAAAGTAGCACATTTTAAACGGACGTTATCACGGTTATATAAAAATAATGTGTAGACGTACAATGCACATTTTTTTGAAATTGTAGGATCAATATTTACATTTTCAATTTTGATTTTAATCGAAATGTTTGAAAAATATTGGTTGATAATATACTAAAAATTATTATTCACCGGGAATGCGTAGATTTCTGGGGTTGAAATTTTGTATTTATACCAACTGGAATAAACTTTATCAGAACAATCTTTTTTTTAATTTTCGGACCGTTAATTATTTTACATTTTTTGTTTTAATAAAATATTTTGGGAAAGAAAATATATGAATACTAAAATGCTTTTTTAACTGTGAAATCGTCACTTATTTGGATTGAAATTTTTTATGTGTTTTAACATGATACAACTCTACCACATGTAAATTTTTTGAAATTTTAGGCCTGTTTTGATTAAAAAAAGAAGGGTAATTTGTGGTTTTGGCCTTGAAGATATATTTTTTTTTAAATTTAAATTCATGATTTTAAAGTCCGCATCAGCGTATATATTTTTTTAAATTCTCCAACTCGTTTGATTTTTAAAAAAAGGGATAACAGGGGTTTTTGACCCTTAAGATGTGAAATTGGGAGTTTGAAATTTATCTTATTATACGTCCCGGAAAAATTGTAATTGAAATGTGGTCTTAAAAAAATTCTAAGATTGGTTGTTATTTTAATAAAGTGGAACACACACAGACATACTAACAAAAATCGCGTAGCCTTGTATATAAGTTAGGATTTTAATGTTTCCAAAACTTATGTATCTATTAGGATTAATAATTTACGTCGTTCAATTATCATTTTTTTAAATTATAGAATGTGTAGAATTTATATTTCATTTTTATAATGAAATAATTTCCAAAAATAGAGTAAATGATAAATTCCTTTTTGACCGTGAAGGCATAAATTCCTGTTAAACCATAAACCACACAGACAGACATACAATTTTAGCAACTTTAATAAAATTCAACGTACATATAAGTAAGAATAACACTATGCATTATCGGCAAGGTTTGAACACTGAAAGTGGGTTAACTGCATATGCATGTACTTGATATAAATTTTTTATATTTTATAATTATTTATATTGTATATATTAGCATGTTACTGCTTGTATGATGCGAGATGGACCCTTTTCTGGGATATTTTTCCCTGTATACCACCACCTGAAACATAAGTACAAAAACGACGATGAAACCTTGTCAATATCTACCTCATTTTTCATTGCACTTATTTCTGGTAATTGTTATTTATTACATTGTAACTATCATGTATTTTGTTAATATAAATTAGGCGTACCTGCTGCCTACCTTGTTACTCCTGCTGATGTTATAAAAACCCGTTTACAGTCCTTAAAAAAACAAAATCATAATTATACTGGTATAATTGATTGTGCACAGAAAATTTATAAGCACGAAGGACCAGGAGCATTTTTTAAAGGATCTATTCGTAATTTTTTTTATGACAATTATTCTTGTGATGTAGATGAATAATTATTCATCTAATTGTAAGGTTTTTGACTACTTGGTGTAAATGTTTGAAACAAAAATGAATATTTTATTTTATTTGTGAATTTTTTATTGAAATGTCAGAATTTGTGACATTTTTTATACATTATTTCAAACCGAAAGTGGTCGAAAACTTGAACTCTTATTTATTATATTTTAATCTGATGTTATTTTTTATATGTAATTGTATATAAACTAATTTTAGCAAGGGTGGCAAGATCCGCTCCACAGTTTGCAGTTACACTATGCTGCTATGAACTACTTAAATATATGTTTGATCAAAAGTACTATTTATTATTATTGTACCTTCAATTTTTTATATTGTTATATAGAAGTTGAGTGATTGGCTTTTAGATGCTTAAAATGTTGATAGGGCTAACCGATTCAATGTTAACAAACGTTGAATATGCGGTGTATCAAATTATAATAAGCACAATTTTTATTTATTGTTATTTATTAAATTGTTTCTGTTAATGCTTCAACTTTATTTTTCCGTGTCATTAGGCAGTCTTATTATTATCATTATAATAAGTAATACACACAAATGGAAAAATTATTATAATATCCATGGATGAAACATGGGCCATCTGAAAATTCTAAATCAAATTAAAAAAAGTTGGATTCCATTGTTTAACTTTTTCAGCATTACGCTGTGGGAGTAAAAAAAGTTATGTACTGAGTTGAAGATTATTTATCTGTTTATTTAATAAAATTTCATGGACGTAACAAATATTAATTAATAATATTATTAGTTATTCATTAATTATAATTAGTATAATAAATTAAACAATAATCAAATAAGACATTCCATATACGCTCCCAAATTCCTATATAATGTAGGTCTATCCAAATTGCAACACTTTGTGTTATACATAGACTTAAAAACAAAAAATTCATGTAATGAAAATACTATTAGCTTCCAAGTGCTAGGTAACATTTTAAATAAATAAAACCGTATTATATAAAATATACCAATGAGCAACTGGTTTGAAGACATTACTCCTGCGGACGCTATCGAAGTTTTTCATTTGAACCATTTGTATAATATTGATAATGATGAAAAGAAAGTAAACTTGACAATTGGTGGTAAATTTTTAAATTTACATATATATCTTCCAGCGTTTCCCAAAGTGGGTTATCGAAAAATATATATTACCAGTTATGTTCAAGTCCTCCGTACTATAAACTTTGGGAAACCTTGATGTGTCACCAAATAAATTTTTAATAATGTTTAATACAATGTATTATAATTTTAGCCTATAGAACTCAGAAAAATGAACCATTCGTATTTCCAGTAGTAAAAAAGGCCGAAAAAATTATCATGAACAATAAAGTATTAAACTATGAATATTTGCCTTTATCTGGAATGGTCGAGTATAACAAACGTTGTGTTGAGGTGACTAATTAGCTTAACAATTTAATCATGAATAATTTTAGTTGTTACTTGGATGTAATCACCCTGACGTGGTCAATGGATGCGTAAATTACATTTTATCATATTTAAATGTATACAGGTTGATGGTGTTCAATCATTAGGTGGAACTGGTGCCTTACGTATTGGAATGGGTTTATTAGCAAAATTATTACCCAATAAAATAATTTATGTTCCTAATCCGACGTGGGGTATATTATTAAAATATTTCATTTTATATTTTAAAATTGTAGGAAATCATATCCTTATTGCCAAGGATTTAAATTATGAAGTTAGAAAATATAATTATTATGACCCCGACAAAAAATCATTTGATTATAAATCAATGTATGAAACATTATCGGTAATTATAATACCAGAATGCATTCAAAAACGTAATGAAAATTTAGAATGCTGAAGAAGGGTCTGTTGTAATTTTACATTTATGCGCTCACAATCCAACAGGATTTGACCCTTCTAATGACAGATGGATGGAGTTGGCAACCATTTTTGAAAAAAGAAAAATATTTCCTCTGTTTGATGCAGCGTATCCTGGATTTGCTTCCGACAATTATGATGATGATACCTGGGCTGTTCGTTATTTTGTTCAAAGGAAAATTGAACTTTTTTGTGCACAATCTTTTTCAAAAATTTTTGGATTATATAGTAATACATATAATATATAGTATTATTATACCTGAAACACGGATTTAAAAGATGTAAAAGAAAGTACATGTATTTGGATGAACATGAATTACAGTGTTTGCATACTGATTATATTTATATAGATCAACGAGTGGGTAATCTAACATATTATTGTTTAAATTTTGCTAAATGTGAAGCCATAAAATCCATGCTAGAATATCAAGTACGTGTAACTGTTTCAAATTGTCCAGCTTTCGGTGCGCAAATTGTATCTACCATATTAAGCAATCCGTCATTACAGGAAGAATGGTAATAATGTTTATATAATAATATTTTTCTAACTAGGAGGTTAACTCTTTCACAGTTATCAGCAAACATGATTGAATTGAGAATTTTGTTTGTCAACAGATTACGACTATTCATTCCAGAGATGGATTGGGACCATATTGCCAAGCAGAAAGGAATGTTTTGTTATTCGGGTTTACCAAGTAATATTTTTGTTATAATACAATCAGGTCCATATAATATAATAGAACACGATTAACAAAATGTGTATTTTGAGTGTTTGTTCACTATTACATGCATAAATATAATTCATTACAGGCTCCAATGCGATTAGCGATGCATTGTTATGGGCTATTTTTGTTGTTATCATTGTAACTATTTGATTAATTTTTTTAGAGGATGTAGTCGCTCATTTGAGAGAAAAATATCACATATACATGCTCTCTTCTGGTAGAATCAGTATATGTGGTTTGAATCATGATAATATGCGATATGTTATAGAGGCAATTAAAGACACATATGAATATTTGGAGCACAACAAAACTATGAGTATTCCTATATAAATGTTATTAATTTATCTTAATTTTCAATTTTTATTTCAAAATATCCTTCTACTTCAATTATTTATAAGGTCAATGTTTAAGAAGTTAGATGTTAAATCTAAACTGAGAAATGGAGAAAGGGGTAATGCATTGAAATCATCCAAGGTGTACAATAGGGTGACCCCTCTTTTGATGTTTTTTTTTTATTAAAAAACCCATTTTGCATAGAGATGTCTTTTTCGATTTTAAGCATTTATCACCAAAAAATTGAAATCGGTTAATATTTACCCCTCAAATGTAATTATTGAAATTCATACAAAAATGTTACGATATATTTAAAATAAAACGTTAGTTTATGTATAATCAGATTTAATTTTGTTTCTATGGATAATTATATTAGTAATTCCCTTGGTGGGCTTATCATGCTTTTAGATCATTTTATTTTTTTAAATTAATTGTAGCTCATTTATTTTGGTTTTTAATAATGTTTGAATTCTCAATTATAATTGACCCCAAAAACTATACATAAAGTTTATTATGTATACTTAAAATAAATTTCGTAAAAACCAAAATAAATGAGCTAGAAATTAATTTCAAACAACAAAATGGTACACACAGCCATCGAAACCCATATAAATTTAATAGTTTTTGATAAATATAACTAATATTTTATTATATAAATAAGATTAACAACTTGATTTACTTCTTTCCTTTGGTTAGTACGATTTAAGAGGATGTATATTATCTTTATTATTATAATAATATAATTATAATGACAAATTCAAAATATTCAATTATTATTACAATATAATAGAATACAAGATTTTATTAACAATGGCAATGTTAGTAAAATAGAATATCAAAGTTATATTTATTAAAAACTGTCAAAAATATATGTGTTGCTTTGGTTTTAATTCCTTTGGTGGGTTTTTCGTGTTTTGTGAACCATTTTGTTTTTTTAAATAAAAATCTAGCTTATTTATTTTTGTTTTTACGACATTCATTTTGAGTATACAATGTATAAATGTTTAAAATCAAAAAAGACATCATCATGCAAAATGGATTTTTTTAATAAAAATAAGTGGACACCCTAGTCACCTGGGCTTAGTGTATAATTTTGTTCATTTCGGCACGATAAAATTTATTAAAAATATTTTTTTTTACAATTTACGAAAATGAATTTTATTAAGTGCTAAAAACAGTTTTCATTTTGTTTTTGATAAATCTTGCGGTAAGTCGCCAAATGTACATTTTTCCTTCTTTGGTACAAATCATTAATCTTTTGTTTCTTATCTAAATAAAAGCTTAAAATGCACATTAAATCAGTGTGCCTAATGAAAATTATTAACAGTACATTTAAATCAATATATAATATCATTAAATGTATAACATCGTTGTTTATAATTGTATCACATTTTATCGTACACATACATTTGTATTTACACACTGGATCATGGATATACTCCAAATGAACAGGGCCTGCTACTATCATGAATTAACTATTTTATTTTGTAATGTTAATTGGTTCTATAATTTACTGTTGACTCAAGGTCTGTGCAAAGGCTTAGACACGTCAATTAGTTTATACATTTAATTTGAGAATTACTTTTAAAATTATGTAAAAAATAAAAAAAACAAGTAAGCGTAGACTACTGTATTCAATTATTATGTAAAATAAAATAAATACCTTTAATTGTGAAATTGGAGAGCTTTTAATACAAAATATTCGCAGGCATGTGAGTGACCATAAATCCCATTCTTTTATTTCACCTCTAAAATTAAATTAAAAATATAAGATTGTATAATTATAATTAATGTGATGAAATCATGATTACATTTTAACCCTTTGAGACATTTCAACGCATTTTGGCGTCAATTTATGTAACTATATAAATTATTTATTCGTGTATTTTAGCACACTTTGAAAATGTAAATCAAATGTCTCAAAGGGTTAGTCAAATGTCTTAAACAAGTAAAAATAAATAATACAAAATTTTACTTACACTGAAGCAGAATATAAATGATTAAATCCAAATTCAACAGCATATACACAAGTGTCGTGAGCTTGCCAGCTTGTTTGCCCTGTAATTTTGTTATTTATTTTCCAACATAATAATCTTCCAATATTTGATCCACCAACAAGCAAATTGGATTTTATCTAATTAGAATACGTTTGATTTTCGATGATGTATTATAATTATGCATTGCATAGTACATTCAACAATTTTATAATGTACTCATTATATTATAATTAATTGATTAAATTAGCATCCGTCTAATCTCATTTTTTTAGTATATTACAGATGAGGTTTTTCTATCTGTGGTGAATATTTATCTTCCCATAAGGTTTTTTCCACAAGTGGATTGTGGACTGTTTCTTAAAATACATTTTCAGTAAACTGGTATGAGAAACCACTTCAAATTTAGATATAACGTATCAAACAAATGTCAAAGAGTGTTATGGCTTTGACTGAAGGAAACAATAATAGTTAAAATAGACTTAATGTATTCTACTAGGTGCATAATATGAAATAAATCAACCTCTACAAGATTTGAACGAGTTTGGGACATTTAATATCGAAAACCTTAAAAATTGAGAATAATAAATGAAAGTAGACTAATTTTGTCTGGCCCTCGATACGAATTGATTAATAAAATTTCAATAAACAATAATAGTACCTGTATATCCTGGATTACTTCAACGGATAAAACTAAATCTAGCTTATATATATAAGGTTCCGTGTCCATATTCATTACATTTATTTGCGCAACATGGCTAACATTTTGTTAATAAATGTAAATAATTATATACCCTTTGCTTAAATTGATAAAAATCGAATCATTTCCGAAGATAATGTTTAACATTGGTATGGTAAACTTCCCTTTAGTATTTACGTTGAATTTATATTTCATTTCAAATGATTTCCGATCACAAAAACATATTAATCCTTCGTTTGACGTAGATATTCTAAAAAAACGGATAAAACATCTGGGAAAAACATATTTTTAGATCAGTATTTTCACCAGTGGGACTAGTGTCTGACAAAATTTTTGTTGGTTCAGGAAAATTCACGAATATATTGGAATTATGAAAACTTTAGATTAATTGAATGTTAATTCTGTACAATACTAGCTTGGATGTTATGTACTTGGTTCAAACAGTAGCTAGCTCTGCCGAGGGTCAACTTTTTAATTTGTTTTTATGATATTAGATTATCATTTATGATTTAAAAAAATATTCTGAATTTATGTTATATAAAAGACTACATTTTTACATTTTCAAAAAACGGGAAATTTGGGGGTTTGACCATGTAAGTTTTTTTTTATTTTAGAATTAATAGTCATATCTAATATTAAGAAAATGTGTAAGAATAGTCACTCAGTGATATGTTCATTCTATGAAGTAAATATTATACATTATAAATATAAGTCAACTTTTGACAATAAAAATTTTCGATTTGATTTTGTTTAGGTTATTTTTTGAAGTGGGTCTGGGATATTTTAAGAGAGAAAGTGGGCCAGGTATAACAGAAGTTTTGAAACACTGTTTTAGATAAAAAATCATACAAGCCGTGTAAATAGACCCACCGAGCATATTTAATAACCTGAACTAATTTGAAATGTTTATCTTACATGTGATTGTTAAATTAATTTTAGTGTATTTCTACATGTTTCACATCACTGATATTATATAATTGTCCAGTAGAATCAATAATACTAGATAATATTTTCAAATGTAAATTTGATATTGTCATAATTAATAATGAGAATATTCTTAAATCCAACCATTTTTACTAAAAATCAAAATTTACCAATCTTTAAGGGAAAAATCCACTTTTACAAACTCCTAAGGAAAAAGCCCAATTTTACCAACCCTTATGGGAAAACCCACTTTTACTAACATTTAATGGAAAAATCGAGTTTTACCTAATCTTAAGGGGATAATCCACTTTTATTAACCTTTAAAGGAAAAATCGAGTTTTTGTTTTTGAGTTATATCATCCACTACAGACCCAAGTTAAAACTGAAATATTAAGATACAATATTATACCTACAAATTGAATTACAAAAAAATTAGAAATATTCTATGGTGTTCACACCAGAGAATATTTTTTTATGAGAACAAATAGAATGTAATTATGGCAATAGTAGAGTATTGTAATATATTTTACAAAAGCATTTTTTATCAGTGTCAATTTATACAGAATATTTAATTTAAATACTGACAGTATATTTAAAGTACTGAAAAAATAATTTTTTTTACTGCCCTTTCAATTTAAATAGTGATAATCCATTATTTATACTGACACCTTGTCAACTGGCACCTAAAATACTGACAATCCATTATATCAATTGAAAATTCAATATTTCTACTGACAATCTATCTAAAATACTGACACTTTACGGATTAAAATACTGACGCGATAAATACTAGCCATTTTTAATACGAAAATTTTATTTTGTTTTAAAGTTTTTTGTTTTATCATCAGTTTAAGTAAGTATTAAAGCCTTTATAACTTTTTTATCGATAATCTTTCTATTTGAGAACTTCATTTTGTTTTGTTTGTAATATTGAGGTTTTATGGGATACTCCGCAATTCTGTAAAACTGGATTTTTTCCTTAAAGGTTGTTAAAACTATAATTTTCCTTGTAAGGTTGGTAAAACTGGAATTTTTCCTTTTAGGGTTGTTATAACTGAATTTTTCCTGTTAGTGTTGGTAAATTTTGATTTTTAGTAAAAATGGTTAGATTTAAGTAGACACCCATTAATAATATAAAAGGTTTTATAAATTAGATGTAAAAACATACATGAATGTTTGAACCACTTTTATTTTAGATATTGTTCTTTTATGAACACGAAAATTGCAAATTTTTTGAAAATAATGCATGTTCCAAATCTGTAATAAATATATCATTATTAATTTAAATTTGAATAAAATATTTTTTAATTATACCACTACATCCGAGTCCCATGAACCACTATACATAAATATATCATCAATACAAATGCATGTGATGTAACCCTACAAAATGAAAAATATTTGAAAATTGTTATCATTATAAATTACTTTATGTTCCGATAAAGTTTTTAAAAATTTTCCACTCCTTGCATCATGAACACTTATCAAACCATTGCGTAATCCTAAGATAACTCTAATTCCATCAGTCGCGAAGCAATTTATTTTTGTTTCATTTTCCTAAAATATTCTGTATTTTATAATTTAAATGGCATATTTTACAGGTAATGACCGATGAGTGCGATTATTGGTGGAGATTAACCATACTAATTGAAGCAGAAGTTTTGACTTAATGTTAACAAATCATTCCGAATGGTTTAAAAAGCTTCTGAATGTTCCGAAATCATTTAAGGCGGGGACCAAGTTATTTTTTATTAACAATATTCTATTATTATATTATAATATAATTATATAACCCTCGGTTAGTGAGTTTGGTTAATCTTAGATATACGTATATGTATGTCTCTAAATTAATCACCGTTATTGAAAAACTCACAATTCAAGAGATGTATATAAAACTAACCGCACGAATTGAGTTACCTGTATTAATTAGTAATTACTATACTTTTATTATAATTTTATTATATTACTGTTTTCAATGTAATTGTCTTGAATACATTGTTGATGAATCCTCCATATCTGTCTGAAGTTAATGTATTTTTGATGTTTTTATTTTTACGCCATTTTAATTTTATCGGATGGTTTTGATCATTCTGTATAAAATATTAATGTATAATATACCAGTAGTGATATCTGAAGTTCAGTGTCAGCCACTGTACTTGACTGAATATCATAACTATTATTAAAAGTGTTTATATAAATTGGAAGTACATATTATGTGTATTATATATTATACATGCATGTAATGTATATGTTAAATTTATCCCAACATTTTTGTATGAATTTCAATAATTACATTTGAGGTGGTAAATGTAAACCGATTTCATTTTTTTGGGTGGTAAATACTTAAAATCACAAAAGGCATCCACATGTGTAACGATTGGCAGAAACGAACTCAGATAAGTTTATCTCAAATAAAAAGATGTCCAAATTGGGATCCGAACCTGACCACGCTGAATACAATTATATGACTGCAGTTAACACTCGAAAAGTGACCACTTCGTATAGGTGACCACCTCCCAAAAGTGACCACTTTTTAAAACAATATAACAAATCCATACTAATATAAATAAATTTCTCCGAAAAATTGCCCAAAAATATAAATTAAAACATGTCAATTTTATTGAACACCAAATTAATGACGTCATTGACAATAGCAATATAGCAGAAAATAAAGAATTATAAGATTTTGAAGAATTAAGAAAGGATGGAATCTATGCAATATTTAATCTTAGAAATTATGCAAAACAACATTGTCCAAAGAATCTAGATATATTTATTGCAAAGCAAAATGATACAGTCCTCAAGTGTTTCAAATGAAACAACTCTGAAATATTTTTGTATAATAGACAAATAATATATAATTAGCTTAGAATTTCTCGTCTTATTTTTAATATATTTTCAAGGTGATGTTTTATATTCTCGTTTATTTTAATAACAATCAATATCAAACTAACTCTATTCTATTTATATAACAACGGAATACAACATTCTTCCCTTGGTAGTTATGATTGATAGACTATTCCAAAATATACTCGTTCCGAAATCTAATTGGTAATTTGGCATTTCGCTTTGGTCTTGTACTTGAAACATCTATTGCTTCAACTACATATTGATTTAATACTGGTGTTTCAGCTTGATCAATTATATCAGTGTTTCCCAAGGTGGGCGATAGCACCCACTTGGGGGCGCTGTGAAAATTTTTATAAACTTATATAATTAATGTCTTTATCTACTACATTTAGTATTTTATTTTTGATTAACTTAACGATTTATTATATCTGGATAATGATAAGTTATTTACACTTACAGTTAAGGAGAAATTCGATAGAGACTCTGAGTTAGTTACTCACTTTTTATTTGTTATTTAATTAAAATAATTATCTCTTATTCTTTTAAAAATATAGTTAGTTTAAATTTAATTTTTAATTCATATTATTAACCATTTTAATTAATTTTCGCATTTTAAATCAGGTAATTCAAATGCAACTAACTGTATATT